>JARHVA010001986.1:2287500-2462500 GCA_037957365.1 Torreya grandis
TTATTCATTCAAAACCATGTATTAATGAAAACCACCACTCATGAACCTTAAACAGTTAACCTTTGTACAAAACATAACCATAAATGAAATAATCAAAGCATAAGTCATGACAAGTTTAAGATCACATGACACAACACAACAATATAATGCATGGATTTGGAAACACGTCAGTAATATAATGCATACAAATATTAGTGTAGACATAAAACTTAATATACATAACAAGAAATAAAGAATAGACTTATCAAGTAAAACATTTATCTAACTAGTCTAAGTGGTTTGTGCATGGTTCTACCTTCTTCTCTTTACCCCAAATATAACTATCTACTCTACCCTCTTTGATGATACTCTCCCTCCCTATTAGTTTGGTGGGTAGACTGATCTTGAATTTTCCTTAGTAAACATAAAAGTCAATTAACCCATATCATGGAAATAATCAACATATAATCATAAATAAATTATTGAGTAGAATATTTAAAAATGGAAGTAGTTCACCCATTCACATAAAATTTTCTAATCATAAGAAAAAATTATCAAGAAAGATACTAAGCAATAATGCATTATCAAAATAGATAGTAAAACAATCCAAGTCAAAAATAAATACTAAATATGTTAACAATCATTACATAATCCCATAATTAATTCTTATTTATTTATAGAGTAAAAATAGTATGTGACATCATTCCCCCTAAATATATTCATCATCCTAATGACACTTATTTCAAACAAAAGTTCTGAAATAATACAAATTTAAATATAAAATAAATAATGTCTAGTAGAAATATCATGCAAATAAATGAGGAAACAATTTTGAGAACTCCTCATATTATTCCTATGTAGTACTATCTTTAGATTATTGGTCCTATTGAACATTGCATTGAGATACTTCTCCATTAAAAATCTAATATTGTGAGTATCAATTACTCTGATTGGTTCGACTGTGGCCACCCCAAGATCGATAACCTATAATGCATTCCAATCCAAAACATGAGAAGGATCAGCTACATACTTTGTAAGATAAGATACATGGAAACCATTATGTATTTATACTAGAGATGGTGGTGACACAATTCTATACACTTTATGATTAATAACCTCTAAGACCTCAAAAGGTCCTACATATCTTGGTGACAACTTTGTTGATTTGCTAAATTTAATGACACTCTTTAGAGGTTTAACCCATAGAATAAATTTATCCCCAACTATAAATTGCCTTGTTATTATTTTCAAATCAACATAGCTTTTCTACCTATCATTGGCTTCAACCAACCTTTGTCTTATCAATTTGACTTGTTCCTCCATTTCAACAAGCATATATGGTCTAAATAACACTCTATTTTCTAGATTATCCTAGGTGATTGGTGTTTTACACTTCCTACCATAAAATGCCTTAAATAGAGTCATTTTCAAAGTTGATTTGTATAAGCTATTTTAATCAAACTAAACTAAAGGTAGGTATTCTTCCCACTTATATTGTTAATCCATACAATAGATTCTTAAAATATCTTTCAAGATCTGATTCACTCTATTTATTTACCCATCTATTTTTGGATGGTATGCTATGATAAAATTTAGTTGTGTGCCCAAAGTTGCATTAAGAATCATCCAAAATATTGAAGTCATTTTAAGGTCCCTATCATAAATTATATTTTATATAAACCCATGCAATATATACACCTCTTAAAAAAAATCTCTTAGTGAGCATAGATGATCATATGTTATATTTATGGTATGAAGTGTGCTACTTTTGTGAGTTTATAGACAATCACCAATATCATGTCATGTCAATTCCTTAACAAAGGCAATCTTTAGACAAAGCCATGATATTGACCTACCACTTCCATTCTAGTATGGCATGTAGTTACAACAACCCTAATGGATGTATGTGTTTATCTTTAACATGTTGACATTCCATATATATCAAGACAAAATCCATTGCATCCTTCCTAATTACCTTCAATAAGTACAAGGGTCTTATCTCTTCTAAGAGATAAGTCACACCTAGATGTCTTGAATATGGAGCATTACGAAACTATTTTAACACTGTACTCATCAAAATTTATTTACTAAGAACATCGATTATTCCATTAAATCTCAAAATCCCATCACTTTCAAATTTGAATCAATTAAACCTAGAATCCTAAGTGTTTATTGACAAAACTATCTTTACGTGTTCATAAAATACATCTCCCAAAAAGAATTTCAATACCTAATCACAAAATATTCTCCTTGTGGTATCCAAATCTACTATATATATTATGCAATTAAGGGCATCTATAACTCTATTTTCCTTGCCCTTAATGTATCTAATGTTGAAATTGTAGTATGATAAAAACTCTAATGACTACCTTTGACAAGCATTCAAGTTAGGTTAGATAAAAAAATACTTGAGTCCCAAGTTAACTAAATTAATTTAAAATGATTTTCCCAACAACTAATTGCCTAAAAATTATGAAACTTTGAACTGTCATAACCAACTCTAGGTCATCTGGTGCAAAATTTACTTTGTACTACTTTAATTTCCTAGACTCATAAGCCACAACTGTACCATCTTGCATTAAAACTCCTCTTAGACTATCTCTTGACGCATTAGTTATAACTAAAAAATGACCATCTAGATCTAGAATTCTCAACATAGGTGTTGGAGTAAGCCTCCTTCAAAATATGAAAGGTTTCTTTCCACTTATCCAACCACACACATAGTTCTCTTTTCATTGAAGAGATGTGATTAGGTTAGTTATTCTGGAAAAATTAGAAACAAATTTCCTATAATATTCTACTAAATCCATAAAAATATAAACCTCATAAACATTCCTAGTAGTTAGCTATTCCATAATGGATCTAATATTATATGGGTTCATTGAAATCCCTATACATAACTAATGTGTCCCAAGCATTGTACTCTTTTCTAAACGAAAACACCATTGGAAAATTTCCCATAGATCTTGTGCTTACAAAACCATTGAAAAAATAAATTTAAATTCTCTAAATGTTCCTCTTCATCACTTGAATATATTAGGATATCATTAAGAAAAAGAAACACAAAATGATCCAATTAATCTCTGAACACATTGTTCATAAGATTCATGAACATTTTAGGTACATTTGTTAATCAAATGGGATCACTATGAACTCATAATTCCTAAAATAATTTATAATTATTTTCTTTGTAATATCTTCCTTTTTGATTCGTAGTTGATGGTAACTAGCTCCAAGATCAATCTTTGAAAAGACCAATGCACCACAAATTTAATCAAAAATATCATCATTATGGGGTAGAGGATACCTATTTTTTTATAGTTTATTTATTCAACATCTTATATTTAATACACAAAAAAAGGGTCCCATAATTATTCTTCATAAATACTATAGGTGAAGCCCATAGTGACATACTTGGTTGGATTAATCATTTGGATAACAACTCCTAAAGTTAGGATTTCAAACCAACTAGTCTAGTTGTTGTCATTTTATAAGGGGCCTTTGACTGGGGTTCTAAGTATAGAATGATATTGATGGTAAAATAAAATTCCCTCTTGGGTGGTAAACCCAAAAATTATTCAATAAAAACATCCCTAAACTCCTAGATAAAGGGATAATGTTTAATTGAAGGCTCTTGGAATTATTCCATTTCATTCATCTTAATAATGAATGCTTTATATCCTTTTCATCATGCCTTTCTAAAATATATAACTATGATTTTCCTGAGCTTCAAATATCTTTTCTCTCCTTGAATCTAGGTATAATTCCCTAAATCATCTAAGCATTCTACTTTATTAAGGTAGCAATCAACCTTATCTATGTGCCTAATAATCCAATTCACTCCTAAGATCATACCATATGATCTTAAGGGTGCTACATAAATGTCAACTACTATAATGAACTCCAAAAAAATGATTTTTCATTCTACCAATCACTTTTCAACCTTGACTTTGAATTCATTACCATATTAAACTAAGGGTTTGCAATAGTTACATCTTTCCTTGATAATTTATTCAAGATTCTAAAAGAAATAAAACACTCAGTAGGTCTTGTTTCTATTAAAATTGAAATAGGTTGAATAAATAAAGAACCTACAAGTTCAATGGAAGAACCCTAAAATTTAGCTTGACAACTCCTCAAAGATTATCTTATCAAAGGGAGGATCTTTAAAAATAGGCATAACATTGAGGTAATGATTTGACCAAAGGTGTTTATAATAATTAACAAGTGACTCATCAAGGACTAGCTCATCAGAGTGAGACTCCTTGATAATGGCTAAAAGATCAAAAGGTAATTCATCATAGGTTTACTTCTCACAAATGGTTGGTTCAATAAAAACATCATGAATTGGTTGGTTCTCTTGGCCTTGGTTTACAAGCTGTTTTAAAATACTAGTTTTGAATATATCTTGGTCTTTGAATGATTAGATCAACTAGAGAGGTATTGATTGGATCATTTTTGGTTGTAAAAATATCTTGAGTTTTTGAAAGTGAGGAATACTTGGAAACATATAAAGAATGGTCGATGTTTGGATAGTGATAGGCTTAACAAAGCTTATTTTATGGCTTAGGATCATAATTATGACCCATTAAGTTATGATTGGATAATTTTTCTGGGAGAATGAGTTACATACTTAGAAGGGCCTAGAGTGGTAATTTTAGGTCATAATGGAGCTTGGTTTATCACACTATCTAATATATGAGGTACTAAAATAGAAATGGTAGGGTGTTGAAAAGCTTGGTTGCTCACACAAGCCAAAGGATAAGGTCTTGGTATATAAATGGTAGGTAATTCTGAAGCTCGATTGGTCACATAATGCAAAAGAGGGTTAATGGTATAAGTGTCAAATTAGACACCATGAGTGGTAAGAGGGAGAATATCTTAGTTAAGTAACCCAAATAAGGTACCACCAAATCTAACACTTGGCTTTGTTCCCTAGATTGAGTATTGCAAGGAGGATATGGATCCATCTCCCAAACCACTTATTCATTATAGGGGTCTCAAAAAAAGTCAATTTTTGTGGTCATTATATCATAACATGGATTTTTTATGTCTCCATTATGAGTGTAACAAGACATATCCACATCAATGATGAAAGCTCCACAAAAATCCAATATTTCTACGAACTCTTAAAAACATTGTCTGAAGGACAAATGGCTCAAAATTAGTATAACTTGGTCAAAAGAATGGATTTGTATCTCCAAAATGGTATATGATTAAATTTGGTCTAAAACAATCTAACATCAAATTTCTAATTTTAAATATCTTAAATAAAAGGTCAAGTTATTATGATCCACACTTATAGTATCTAGAAATAATGTAGAATAAATGTAGATCAATTCAACACAGTAGATATTGGTAGACCAAGATGTCAAAATATTCAATATATGAAAAATACCCTTAAGGTAAGGCAATACCAACATACTCCTTTAGGAAGGAATAAATCCATAATGTCTCTTCAAGGGGACAATCTCCAATATCCTATTACAATAGAAGACTCAATGCTTACTTGATATCTTTATAATGATAATCATCTCATTTATATAGACTCTAATGGATGGGTAACCTCCTAATCCCAATGTAGGACTACCATTACCTAATGCACTAATTTCATAAATCACTCCATTATCCTAATATATTGGACCCATATAACTAACTAAGGGGGATGTGTGCCACATTTTGGCATCTCCATCAACCCATATACATTAATATATCATATCCCTAGGTACATAGCATTACCTCCCTCTTTGACAATTTTCATCTCTAAAACATAATAATAAACTAAATAATGATGATGTTTCAAATTATTTCACACTTGTCTCCAATCTCAATCTTTGAGCCACCCATATGTGATCTTAGTAGGTGATAACTCTTCAAGTATGCTCATTTGATTTTGTTCATAATCGTAACTATATTGATTTGGTGTCCATGCATATTTATTACTCTTTTAATTCCATATACCATATTTTGGTATGCTACTCTAATTCCATTCATGACCATAGTAGGTATTCTTTCATGCATAATCATAGTGATTTCCCCATTTATTCCATGTTCCATAGGCCATTGCATTTCTCTAATTCCTTACCTAACCATAATAATTCTTATTTGGCTTCCATGCATAGCCATAATGATTATAAATGTGATTTCCTTTATATCTAAAATTATTATTTTTATGGCACTCGCTCACCTGGTTCCATGATTGTTTCCTCTCGTGATGATGTGGGTGTCTATATACCTCAACTTTTTCCACCTTTTCTTCTACCACTTCCACATTGTCCATTTATATCTCTTGAGTAGATGAAGTGTTAATTTATTATTGTAGTGTGTCTTTATTTATGTCATCTAAATCTTCTTCATGCTCTTCATCACTTATTTCAATCTCATCCTCATGATCTTCTTTGACTATTATTGGTACCTTTCCCACTATGATATCCTATAAAGTGACCTTCTTTTTCTTATACCAAAACTTCATGAACTTTTATTAAACATTAATATTGATTTTTAACAAGGTATATAACCATATATATCTAAGAAATATATCCATATCATCCATATCCAAATCATAAAAATCTAAATGCAAAACATATTTTCCATAATGAACTTCAAATCTTCAAACATTGAAATATTCTTACGATCTATTTGAATCTCCCAAATATTCTTTGATTGAACATGTAGATGCTTGGCCACATTTATGTTGATGAATTTATACTTGATGATAGGTTTTATGGACACAACAACCTTATTATTTTGAGTGCATCCATGAAATTAAAAAATTGACTCAGATTTCTTTGGAGCCAATTCATTTGAACCCTTACCATGTTCTTCTTATTCATTGTCTTTACTTGCATGTTCTTCCTCTTTGTCCTTGTTTTCTTCAACTAATTTTTATTCTTCAGTAGATTCATTCTATTCTTCATTACCATCATTATTTTCTTCCTCTTTTGCATCCTTTGTTATAACCCATCGATCTAAGAAGATCTATTCCATTGATTTCCATGAAGAATAATTTTCTACATAGCTCAATTGATCAAACCAATGTAGTGTAGGCCTAGAAAAAAAATATATAATTATATTTGCCCACAATTTATTTTAGTATGATTCAAAAAAAGTATCTACCATTCTCTTGCATCAATATCATCCTCCCCTAAATTTTTTTGCAACTTCATGATTCACAAATAAAAACTAGGGTTTGTGAAACCCTAAAATTTCAATAACTAATTTAAACATCATAAAAATAGTCCCAATTTTATATTATAATTTTTTTATGGTAATGAAACTTTAGTAAAAAAAATTGTGAAAAAAATCCACAAATTTTGACCTCTAGAGTGAATATACTAAAAATAATAAAATCATAATAAATCACTCAAAATAATTTTAAAAAGTTTAAAATTTTAACTATATTTTTATTACATCCTCTTACAGCTATAAAAAACATTTTGAAGAAACATTCCCTATATTTATAAATATATAATGAAATTAGTACAAACCCTAAAATATCAATAACTCCCTCACAACTAATCAAAAAATGTCAATTTTTTTACTGTGACTTATTTAAAATATTATCCATATCTAGTAAATAAATTATGCAAAAATTAACAAACAATCAAAATATATTAACAATTCAAAAAATCTAGGGTTTCGCTCCACACAAATTGTCCAAATCGAAGCTCGAATACCAATTTTTATGATCCACACTTATAATATTTATAATTAATGAAGAATAAATGTATATCAATCTAACACAATATATATTGGTAGACCAAGATGTACAAATATTTAATATATGCAAAATACCCTTAAGGTAGGGCAACACCAACAATACTCCTTTAAGAAGGAGTAACTTCACAATGTCTCTTTGAGGGGACAGCCTCCAATATCCTATTACAATAGAAGACTCAATGCTTACTTGATATATTTAAAATGATAATAATCTCCTTTATATAAACCTCTAATGGATAGGTAACCTCCTAATCCCAATGTAGGTTGACCATTACCTAATGCACTAATTCCATAAGTTACTCCATTATCCTAATATATTGGACCCATATAACTAAATAAGGGGGATGTGTGCCACATGTAGGCATCTCCATAAATCCATATACATTATTATATCATATCCCTAGGTACATAGCATAAGTAGTTGAATAAAAATGGGCATATTAAACTCTAGGTACAAAGTGTTCAAAACAAGTATAATTTAAGAAAACACAAGTTTCTAGGTTTTTTTGGCTAAATGCAACACAACATCTAGGCTAAAAATAGGCATGTACTACATCTCATGGCCAAATAAGCATAAAAGTTATAATTAAAACAAAAGTTATGTGATTTTAATCTAACAAATCTAAAACACTTTAACATAGACTAGGCATATGGACTTAAAAATGAACCTAATCAATTGGCATAAGGCATGAAATAAAAGGCATATGGAATATAGGTTGTTTCTCTAAAATAAAGGCATAAACAATAGTTTTCAAATTTGGTAAATAATTAACCTAAGTTACACAACCCAAAAGGAAAATATCAATGTCTAGGCCAAGATTACATAAAGTATAAACATAAATCAATCAATGTTTGGACTTTAACTTGTCAAGGTTGATTAAAAACTCAACATGGAAAACTAGGATTCTTTAAACAAACAACAAGTTAGAGAAAATTGAATGGCAAAGCAACATTAGGTAAAGATACAAAAGGCACAATTGGTTTGGTTTCAAAATTAGAAATTTATCACAATGAAAACATGTCTATGAAATAATTTGAGTAACATAACGACATTATCATGATCTTAAGGTATAATCAATGGTTGTTTTAAGACTCCAAGGCATAATGAATTGAAATGAACTGGGTAGTGTAAGATTACCTTTTTCAATCCAATGACACACACAAATATTTTGACAAAAGACTAAGGTAAAAGCATGGTGTCAGATGGGCAGTGTAATGCCTTGTCAAACAATAGAGTGATGTATAAATAAAACTTGGACTAACATGGCATGATAAATAAAGTAGATAATTTTAGACTCAAGACCATGCAATAAGACACAAAGTAAGAATTTCCTTTCCCTTTTATCTGCGTTTCTCTTTGGTTCAAAGTTTATTTGCTCACAAGAAGAAGGAAACGCGTCCTATTCTGCATGAAGGATTAATTCTAATAATTGAAGGCTATTGCAAGAAGAAGGCCATGGTTATGAACCCTTATCTGGGGAAAAACAAGGATTCATGGAGTAACAAGAGGGAAATTGTTAAACGGAAAGATAACATCAAATCAAGCCCCCTAGTGTCAAGAATCAGAATGGTGACGAGGACATAGAGTGGGAGAGAACTGATAAGTCTGGGGAGGAAAGCTTGGAGAAGAGGGATGAAGAAAAAGTAGGAATACAAATTCTAATGAGGAAGAAGAAGTTCAAGAGAAGAATGAGAAAGAAGGAGTCAACATAGAGGAGGAGTCTGAAAATAGTGAAGATGACTCTGAGGAAAACCAGTAAGTGTTTGAGGATGATAAAGTCCTGGATGACCCTGTTGAGGACCCTGTTTCGATAAATGAGAGGGAAAACACAGTTCAAGCCAACAACCAAGAAACAGACCTGGAAGTTCAAACTGAAACTAAGGAACATAATCAAAGGGGAAGAGAGGATCACATTGAAGAAGGTGGGAATAGTCCTAATAAGAACACAGAAGAGTGGAGTGACAAAAGGCAGAATGATGGAAGGCACACACCTACGAGATGGGTTAATTGCAAAGCAGAGGCTATCCTCCAAATTGATTCATGGATGTTTAAGGAGATAATGGATCTCAAAAGGAAAATGGAAATTATGGAAGACAACCAGAAGGCAGTTTGGAACAAAATCAATAATATGGAAAAACAGATGAGAGACATCCCCATCAAGCTCAAAGACTATGAGAACAACCTAAGGGAACTCATCAAGGAGAGCAGAATAAAAATGGAGGAAGTTACATCTAACATATGTGCTGTATCTGTTAATATTGGAAAAAGAGCCAATGAGAAGATCAAATCCTTGGAGGGGCCTAGCAAGAGGACGAGACAGAGCTCAAGAAAGAAAGCTATGCAAGAGGGAACCATGTCGGTGGCTACTGCCATTCAGGATACTACTGTGAAAGGTAAGGAAATAGTGAAAATGATTTTGGAACTGGAAGAATAGCCTAGTTCTTCTTGTTGGTTGTGTTATCTGATCCTGTTTCCTGGTTTTTTGTAATCTTTTGACTATGGTGTAGTCAGGTCTTTGTAAAACCTGGGTTTTGACTTGTGGTCTTTCAAGTTGTTTTAGGTCCATATAAAACTTGTTTATGATACTTCTCTATAGCAGGTTTTAGGTTTTGCCTGTGGTCATAAATGCTTCATCTTTCTATCTTTGTTTCAGGGTTTTGGGGTCCCTTCAAAACCTATTTTTACCTTAATCTAAAACATCCTAGATCATAAAACTAACAAGGTTTCATAGTATTATCAAAATTTGTTTATATATATGCTCTTGAGAGAATTATAAGTAATAATCCAAAAATAAAAGTGCATGAATAAGTAGGGTTTTTACACTCCCCTCCTCTTAATAAATTGTATGGTGACATGGAACTTTGGGATACTCATCTTGTATCAATATTATGTCCACGGTAAGTAATGTTGTTTTAAAACTAAATTTTAATGTACTTCTAGATGGTCCCAACTATGGATAACACAAGGGATACTAAAATCATTTGGATCTACATAAATTGGTTTGTTATAAAAAGGTCTTGTCCTTTTCAAAATTGCTACATCCATCACTTAATGTAGTGTGATGTTTGAGTTACCCTTATGGTCTGAGGAAATATTTAACTAATAGAGTTTTTTTAACTTCTCAAATAAACATCCTAGTAAGTTGACCTCAATTTATACCCCATAATAGATTTGGGTTGAAATGATTCTAGGAGATTAATTCTTGGGTCAATGATTCCCTAGAGAACCTGTGAGGAGGTGATGAGCTCCCACTCACAAGCCAAATTATATAAAAATAAAATACCAAGTGAAAATATTTTAAGGTCGCATTTAGATCACCCAAACCCTATAAATTTTAGGAGATCATAAATGATGTTATTTTCATGGCTTTGTATGAGGCACAAATGAAAATAAATATTTTTTTGGTCACCCTAGTTCCCTAAATGGGATGAGGGAAAGCATATATGCATCAATCATTTTGTGAAAAATAAATAACTTTGAAAAAACATGCATAAAACAAAACATTATTAAGAGTATGTAATCTAAGTGTGAGTGTTTATTTTATTGAACCAAAGTGAGATGTTTATGAAATTTGGCCCCTTGGCATTAGTTGAAAAACTTGAAAAAATATTCACAAATCAACTAAGAATAAAAACACTTAAGTTCCTTCTAGGAACCAAATGAAATGTTCAAGACTTAAACACTTCCAAATTTTTACCCTTTTCCATCTTAGGTCCTACAATTTTTAGAGGGTTTTTTCCTTATTATAATCACATTCATGAGTGAAAAAAATACTTATCACATCTTGATCTCAGGTTTTCCTCTATTTTTTATCATAGAGACCAACATTGGTTTTGACAAGATCGATGTTGGTCAATGTAAATTGATCTCAATTTGTCCATATAGGGACCAATGTTGATCAACAAAGATTGACATTAGGTCCTTCCTACCTTCAAAAAAAAGGGACAACAAAATACATTTTTCCACAAGAAAGATGGTTAGCAAGATGGGGACAAAATCAATAAATAATACCAGATCTTGCAATGCAATGGTTAGATAAATGATATCCAAGCTCGTCAAACATATAATAAAATAAAAAAAACCAAGAAAAACTTATGAAATCATATTTCCACCATTCCATGTTATTCACATAGGGGTCGATGTTGGTCATAAGTGAATTGATGTTAGTTTTGGTAAGATTGATGTCGATTTTGTTAGAACTGATGTTGATCTCTATGTAAAACTATGTTACTAAAAAATAGAATACATGAAAAACAATGTTAAAACTTGAATTTTGAATATTATTAGGCATTTAATAGTAAAACTAACATCTACATATAATTATTCTTTATTGCATGGGATGTTCAATGTCCCACTAGGTGTGTCACTTGTGATAATAGGAATCCAAGATATGAGGTTAGTGTAGTGTTAGTTCAAGTAATGAAAATTCAAATTAAAAATACACTAACACTTACAATCAAAGCCTAGAAATTAGGGGGAGATTAGTAACAAAATACAAATGAAAGCCAAACTAAAATATAAAAGACAACAAATATTTTACCTTTTTTGGGAGATCCAAATGCATTTTTTAGTGGATTTCTCAATTTATGCATCAAAGAATCTTTGTAAAATGAAGCTTATTGGCTCCTTCTCTCCTTGCCACCATATGTATTTGTTGTGGCTTGTTATAGCTTGATTCAAGATTTTAAAACTATAAAACTAATTTTAAGGTAATTTTAGAATTATAACACTAAATTCAATGGCTTGTCTCTCTCCAAATTTGCATTATAACTTTGGCTTATGAGAGCTTAAAAGTTAAGAGATATGACATTATATTTATAACCTAAGGATTTAACACTCACCCAAGGTGAGTTAGGGTAGATTTAAGGTTGGAATGGGTTCAAACCTAATCTAGGTGAGTTAAATATAACCCTGGTAGAGTTAATATTTGTAAATTAGTCATGATTTGCAATTACTAGGCATGGGTCTCCAAAATAGATATTTTAGGATATTTTCAAAGATCTTGACAACTCATAAAGGCAATGATGAAAGGATAAGATAATTTGAATTTTTAAATATCCTTTCTATGTTATTCATTAATTACACATGAATAAATCAAATAGTAATTTGGTTTATATTTTCAATTAATTATGATTAGGATTTTAAAATTTCTAAGATTTGATTTAAGTGTGCAAGTGCTCCACTTAATAGGTCCATAGGCCAAATTTACTATTGTGATGCCACAAGGTAATTAAGGATGACTCTGTGAGAGGTTATTATTTTAGATTAAGGTAAAAATAGGTTTTGAAGGGACCCCAAAACCCTATACAACAAGGAGAAAGATGAACCATAAAGCACAACCAGGTTTTTAAAGAACCAGTTTCTAGAAAAGTACCAAAACCAAGTTTTGTAGGGACCTATTACCAACAGATATGACCAAATAAAATAGCTGTCAAAACATTGATCTGGATGTTAACAAACTAACCACCCAGACCAGTAACCAAAAAACCAGAACAACAACATGTTTACTAACCCAAAAAACCAGTCAGCAAAAGGGGCCATTAGATGTTCCTTTTGAATTGAGGTTTTTTTTTACTTGATCAAAGATTCATGTCTAGAGGGGGGACCAAAGGCTTGGACTTCTTTATCTTAACTGCTGTCCATCCATCCTCTAACTTTGTTGCCTTAACAACCCATGCCTCAGAAGACATTGATCCTTGGAACCCATTAGACCCAGATGCTGCAACAAATTCCATGTGAGAACCAGATAAAGTCTGGCTCTTTGGAGGATCCTCCAAAATAGGGGAAGAGACCACCACCTCCACCACTGCCTCAGAGAGATCACCATCCATTGCCTCCATAGGAACTTCATTATAATGTTTCACCAAGGATTCCTCCTCAACCACCGGCTCGAATTGAATACTTTCCTCAGTATCAGAATCAGATTCAGTCAAAACTTCCATAGGTTGTTTAACAATGTTTTGTTCAAAAGAAGTCTCAGTCCACCAAGAAGGTGGTCATCTAGATTTGGATATCCCTATTATACAATGAGTAGTAATATGACCCATCAGGTGGCACTTCTTACACCGAAAAGGGATCCCCTCATAATCCAACATTTGTGTCCAGGAACCCGTTGGGGAATCCAGGCTAATCACCTCAGGAAGGCCCTTAGAAACATCCACATCTACCAAAAAGTGTGTGCAAGTCGAATGGTGGAAGTCTGTAATACTTTCCTTCACATATAAAGAAATCCCCTATAGCATTCCCAATGGTTTTAAAAACTGACTCATGCCACAGATGTATTGGAAGATAATGGTGCTGCACCTAGATAGGGATCTTGTTAAAGGATTTCGAGAGGGGATTAAAATCCTTATGCCAAGGTTTGGCCATGAGAGGATATCTACCCTGCCAATAAAAATTATTGTGGCACAAAATAATCTTCCTATCGTTAGAGCATTAGAATAATACTATAAAAAAACCCCTAGCGCATGGGATGATTTTGGCATTATTTTCAATAAGTGACAACTAGGTCTTGGAAATCTAGTCTTGTAGTTCTACGAGAGAGGGCCAAAAGCCATGGAAATGAAAAATAGTAGCAAGAGAGGAAAACTATTCTTCCTTTTGGAAGATTTCTTCCACTGATTCAGAATCTAGAGTTACCCTAATGGGTTTTAAAGCACTTACAGGCGAATTATGGAAAGGTCCTGATGATGTGTGAGGTAGAGCATCATGTAGTCCAGCTTCGAAGGCTGCCACATCTACAAAAGTCCTTCCCTTGGAACCAAAACCTGAACCAGGGGCCTAGGACCCATTAACATATCGCAAGGCTGGCATAGATCCCCCACCCATAGCTTTAGGGGCACTCTGAACCCTCCCCCCACATATGGAAGAAGCCCCACCCGTAGCGGTTACCACAACCACACCAGCCTCCAGATTCACTACATCCGGTTTCAAATTTTGAAATCGCACGTGCACATGATCCATGAGAAGCGGTTTGTAAGAGATTGTTAATGATAGAGGTTATTGTTACATACATTAGGATACCTAGATTAAGGATGTCTCAATGTGATTCTGAGCTTTGATTAATGATGCACATGAAAATTTGGGATGTTCAGTAATTATTAGACTTAATTTGCAATGGTTGGTAGGAATCAGTCTTAAGTCCAAAAAAAGGCCAATTATGGCCAATTTTAGGTGTCTACAGTTGTAACCTTTAATTATCTCCATCATGGTACATTAGACTATTTAGACCACTTCAAGGCCTTATCATGGACCTTAACACATGTTAAAACACAAGGGATACACTTGACACAAGTTGGAATAGGGAACAACGGAAGCCACCATGATATTTTATTGGCATGACATAACACTAGACCTACTCTCATTGGCATGACAACTAGTGACTTATTTTAGACTATCCTAACCCCTCAAGGATATAAAAAAGATGACCAAAAGTTATGATTTTAGGTTTTTATGCATGGTTTGTCTCTTGAGGTAAGAAATTAGTCAATAGGTGGATTAACCCTCTTCATGTCCATCATAGACTTTACATCTTCTCTAGTTCTAACATCTTTTGGCACTTCCACATGCTCATGATCCTAAGGTAAATACTATTCAACAAGATGCTCTTATTGTACCCCTTGATAATTTTCTCCATCAAGGCCATTAAATTATCATTCCATATTTTCTATAAATTTATAATCTCATTTATAACCAAAAGAAATTTTATTAAGGCTCATAACTTCCTCAATAGCTAATAGATTGGGATTGACTAGAGGTTTGGCATTAGAAGGTCCCTCACCAACTAGTCTATCTCACACCATTATCCTTTATGAAAAAAATATAAGAGGGTAAAACTACATCTGTGGACTCATTAGGTTTAGAGTTAAGCACTAAGATCTAATACCATAACGTTAGGACCCAACTAGGTTAACTTAGAGTCATATTTTTTTAAAACTCATTATTTTAATTACATATAATTATGACTATTTTATAGATAAATGCATCTATTAACAATAAATTTTAGCTAATCTTAACCTGATGTTTAATTATTTGATCCATGTAGATATCAAATATCAATGTAATAAACATGAGATGAAATTAATTACAACATCACTAGATATAGATATAAATCATGTTTTCATCTTATATTATAAGTATAACCGTTGTTGTAGGTATAAAAAATATACAACCAATGTAGTAATCAAAATGCCTAATTAATTTTACAAAGATAACCAATTGCTTAAATAATATTCAGATTTTGGAGTAATATACAACTAAATATGGCCATTGGAATTCCATATTAATTTTAAAAATATAGTCAATTGATGTAATAGAAATTTCATGATAGTTATACCAAATTTACATATTTATCACACTGAATATCGTAATACAAATAATAAAATGTTCTGCGAAACATATGAGCATCACATAAGTTCATTCTAATTACTAGAAATCCATGAGAGTGATTATTCATTAGTTGGCAACTGTTGGAGAGGGAGATCATCATCAGAGTGATTTTATACACCCACCATGTACCATAGATCCCCCACATAATATCCCAACTAGGGAATGTCCTTGCCTACATAGATTAGAAAATTATAAAAGTGTGGCCATCAAGAAGTCAATAAGAACCCATGTGTTTTAAGTCTAATAATACATAAAATAAATCAAAAAAATACTAGAAACCCATTCTTGTAACATGATACCATGAAGAACATGTAAACTAAGACAAATAGGTGAAATGATAGTGTTCCATATATAAACATTACTTTGGAAAAATATTTATTTATAGATTTTAGATGACATGGATTAGTCTTAATCACACACACCAACTCATCTAGTACATTATACTCCATCAATTAATGTTAGAAGATAGATATCTAGGTTACAATATGGAAATACCCACATACCTTTCAAATACTATTAATTGATGGATATGAGACAACATCCTATATTAGTGGATATAAAACACAAATATAGAACATTTTTAGTTTAAGTATAGTTAATTAAACCTACATCTAATTGCATAATTTCCCATGCTATGTTGATATACTTTTCATTATGACATGATACTCACATTTTTAATCTCCACCTTATTTTCAAATGGTTATTATACCAAAGATTAAAATCAATGATAATAACTATGATATTAACTCATTCATTAAATAGATCCACTTTTGATAGCTAACATTATGTAATAAGCAGTTAACTGTATATTAAAAAATGCATAATGAATTATCAAATTCCCACTATATGATTTACACTCATCTTACCAAGTATCTTTTTTCTAAGTTATAATTATTATAACTTATTCATTATCATTTATGTTTATATCAAACAAAATAATCCTATTTACCAATTACACTAAACTCTTCTTCAAAATTTATGGTTTATTAGTGAAGATCAAGTAACTATTTTATATAAACAAGACTTATTTATCCTACTAACCTCCATTACTGTTGATCAGACTTTCATAAATTAAATTAAATACATTTATCTCATATTCATGTCAATAGATGGATTTTTATGAACATTCACAACATTACCTATAGTTGTGTTATGATTACATGTTCTAAAACTATCCATTTTAGTAAGAAGAATTTCAAAAGAGTTTGACAATTATATGTAATAAGCAAGTATTTTTATTTGTTTTTCATTTAGTCAAGCCCAATCTATATCTTTTTTGACAAGTATCTATGCTTTATGAATATTTTGTTGATTGATGAATGATTATGAATGATGAATATGGATTAATTATGGGGTCTCTCTCTCTCTCTCTCTCTCTCTCTCTCTCTCTCTCTCTCTCTCTCTCTCTCTCTCTCTCTCTCTCTCTCTCTCTCTCTCTCTCTCTCTCTCTCTCTCTCTCTCTCTCTGTGTGTGTGTGTGTGTGTGTGTGTGTGTGTGTGTGTGTGTGTGTGTGTGTGTGTGTGTGTGTGTGTGTGCGCACGTGCGCACACACACACACAAATAGAGAGATACCCCATAATTAATCCATATTCATCATTCATGAATCATTCATCGATCAAAAAAATAGTCATAAATCATATATACTTGTCAAAAAATATATAGATTTGACTTAACTAAATGAAAAACAAATAAAAATACTTGCTTATTATTTATTTCTTTGTATAAAATGACTTGAATAGCAAGAAGACAATTTACGCACTATTTTAGGTGATCATCCAATAACCCATATAATATACAAAATTTAATTAAGAATGTTATTATTTAATAGAATACCACTTACATGTTCCATTCATGTAAATAAATATATTCTTCTCCATGTTTATATACATGCACAATAGTCCCTATTAAAAAGTGTTTCATTCAAACAAACATATTTATTGACATTAATATGCATGACAATTCCTTATTGGGATTTAAATTTTGACATTGCCATTAAAATATGCACACATATAGAAGTCACCAAATTCATTGATTTAACCACTAAAATATGTACAAATATAACAATGTTTATATTATTAACATTAACATGCATAGTAGTCCCTATTGGGATTTAGGTTCATGTAATAGATCCTATGGATGGGATTATCCCCATCCCTAGGTCAAGGATATGAACCCACCATTTGATTTAACAAATAAAAACCCCATTTGATGCAACTAAATAAACACCTAGATTTATTCTAATTCACTAGTCCATATTAACATCAATAAAAAATGTAATAAAAACTTACAAACCCTACATATTTAAATATTTTTATTCTAGATAGAAAAATGAAACACTTTTTGCAACTAGAATGTCATTTTTCTCCTTTGTCCATTGCATATGTGTCCCCCTTCTCCTTCCCCCTTCCACTTTTTATTCTTATTTACATCTCTTGCATTCCGAAATGAGCTCCCATTTTTACTATGATTTGATTAATGGTGATCATAGTTATCATCATGCACCAATGCCTAAACCGCTATTTTGTATTCATGCTTGATTCAATACTCCAAAATCCTCTGCAAACCCAATTCAACCATGAATAATGATAGATTTTTTCAAAATAACCCTAAAATTCCAATTTAATTATGGGTTTTGAAAAGTGGTCGATTGGATTTTATGAATATTATAACATAATATTATTTTCACAAGTTTTCAACAACTTAAGTTAAACATAGGATTAAATATTAATCCCTTTTTATTTAATACAAAGTTTGTTATTGAATTCAAGCTATCCAAATCAATAATTAAGCTAACAAGGTGTGATATTCATTCAAAACCAAGTAGACCTATACACAATTAACCTTTCCACATAACACAACCATCAATGAAATAATCAAATCATATATCATAACATGTTTATCATCACATGACATAACATATCAATATAATACATGGATGTGGAGACACATCAGGAATATAATGCATAGAAATATTATTGCATAATCAAAACATAATATACATTATAATACATACTAAATAGACTCATCATTAAAAACAATAAGCTAACTAGTGTAAGTGGTGTGTATATGGTTCCACCTTATTCTCTTTACCCCTAATATAACCATATACTTCACCCTATCTAATGATACTCTCCCTTCATATTAGTCTGGAGGTTAGATTGATCCTACATTCACCTCTAGTAAACACAAAAGGTAATTATCTTATATCATGGTAATTATCAACATATAATCATAAATAAACTATTGAGTAAAATATCTAAAAATGGAATCAGTCCACCTGGTCACACACCATATACTAATCATAAGCAATAGTTATCAAAAAAATATTAAGTAATAGTGTACTATCACAATAGATATTAAAATAATCTAACTCATAAATAGTGATTAAATCTATTAACAATAATTATATAATCCACTAATTAATGCTTAATTGTTTATAGACAAAAAAATGGATGTGACATAAAAACTTATATAAAAATATTTCTAGTTGGTCCTTGGGGAATCATTAGATCATATCTTTATACACCTTACATGTTAGAGTATTTTTATCAATGATCTTATGGAAAACAAAATAAAAATTGGGATTATAATACCTTTGTTGTTGGTTCTAATTTTTTGATTGAATATTTATTGGCTATTGTCTAGATAGAAACATGGATTTTGTAATTGATAATTATAGTTATTTTTAGGATTATGGTACTGGTAATGGTATTTTTTTTGGTGTTTTTTTTCATGAGGCAAATAATGGTGTGTGTGTGTGTGTGTGTGTGTGTGTGTGTGTGTGTGTGTGTGTGTGTGTGTGTGTGTGTGTGTGTGTGTGTGTCTATATATATATATATATATAACACCATTAAGCTAACAAGGTGTGATATTCATTCAAAACCAAGTAGACCTATACACAATTAACCTTTGCACATAACACAACCATCAATGAAATAATCAAATCATATATCATAACATGTTTATCATCACATGACATAACATATCAATATAATACATGGATGTGGAGACACATCAGGAATATAATGCATAAAAATATGATTTCATAATCAAAACATAATATACATTATAATACGTACTAAATAGACTCATCAATAAAAACAATCAGCTAACTAGTGTAAGTGGTGTGTATATGGTTCCACCTTATTCTTTTTACCCCTAATATAACCATATACTTCACCCTATCTGATGATACTCTCCCTTCATATTAGTCTGGAGGTTAGATTGATCCTACATTCACCTCTAGTAAACACAAAAGGTAGTTATCTTATATCATGGTAATGATCAACATATAATCATAAACAAACTATTGAGTAAAATATCTAAAAATGGAATCAGTCCACCTGGTCACACACCATATACTAATCATAAGCAATAGTTATCAAAATAAATATTAAGTAATAGTGTACTATCACAATAGATATTATAATAATCCAACTCATAAATAGTGATTAAATCTATTAACAATAATTATATAATCCACTAATTAATGCTTAATTGTTTATAGACAAAAAAATGGATGTGACATAAAAACTTATATAAAAATATTTCTAGTTGGTCCTTGGGGAATCATTAGATCATATCTTTATATACCTTACATGTTAGAGTATTTTTATCAATGATCTTATGGAAAACAAAATAAAAATTGGGATTATAATACCTTTGTTGTTGGTTCTAATTTTTTGATTGAATATTTATTAGCTATTGTCTAGATAGAAACATGGATTTTGTAATTGATAATTATAGTTATTTTTAGGATTATGGTACTGGTACTGGTATTTGTTTTGGTATTGTTTTTCATGAGGCAAATAATGGTGTGTGTGTGTGTGTGTGTGTGTGTGTGTGTGTCTATATATATATATATATATATATATATATCACACCATCTATGGTATCATTGAAATTATGATTTAGAACATTGGATCCTTAGTTATTTTTAATTTTATAGTTATCTTTTGATAATCCCCATTATTTTTATTAGAGAAAATTATTAGTCCATTTGGTTTGTAGGTTTTCTAGCCAATATCTATGTTTTCTTGATAATTTCTAAGAGCACTATCTTGCAATTCTACATATGATCTATAAGGTAGCTTATGTATGTTTTTACTATTCTCTTTTTTAAGAGAGTGGAGTAAAAGATCACCCACTTTATTTTATCCATGTGTGGGACATTGGATATGGAATAAAGCGTAGTTTCTTCCATGAAATAACATGGGTATTAGACTCATTATATCTTTTGTAATATGTATAAATTTCCTTATTCTACTCCAAATCAACTTATTCCTATGAGTGATTTCATGGTTTATTGCATAAGCTCCTGTAAATCATGGATCAAATCCTTGGGTAATAAATAAATAAGTCTAATGTAACTCCCTCAATATTATTTGGGAATTTTTTTTCCTCTACTCTATCCTATGGTAGCATATCTCTAATGGTGAAAGCATAGGCCTTAACATGTGCATTCAAAAAATATTACATAAAAATAAAACCCGTCAAAACATGTGATTGAAAATATCCTTTTGATATTCAATACGTGTTCACATGGTGCCAAAGTTATCCAAAGAAATGTTAGTATAAGCTTGGGGAAGAGATGATAGAAAGAAAGTGGGCATCAATCCACTAGGGGAGAAAGTTTTCATTTGAGAGGATGGATTATGATACACAAGAAAATAGTTATATGGGTGTGTATATTTTTAGAACATGAAATAATATGGTAGTAAAGAGTATGAGGTAGGTGCACCTATTTATGTTTGTATAGGTGGAGTGTGCATCGGTGTTATAGTAGTTAGGAATGACCATGGGTGTAAGGATGTTGGTTGCCATGTTATTTGTAGAATTATAAGAGAAAGGAACATCCAAATAAAAATAAATGGAAGTTTGATTGGATAGGGGTCACATTTTTTTTCTTATTATTTGGGACACCAAATTATAAAGGTATTTTGGATTTTGGTTATTATAAAAACTAGTTAGAAGAGAATTAGGTTGATATTGCTATAGATGGCAAGGTTCCACTATCAATGAATGAGAGAGGAATGAATTTAATTATTGAATTTTATAGTAATTAATTTGTTATAAGGACAATTTTTAATGGAGGATTGGTTGTTTTAAGAGTCTCAAATGTTTCCCACCAAGGGGGAGATGAGATAATTTAAGGTGGCATTAATAGTGGGCTTAGGCACCTCTTTAGTGCGAGGCTTCGAGGGAAGAAGATGATGACCCATGATGAATTAATTTGTGTTTGATGTATCTAGGGAGTCACCATGGGATATTAAAGTGGTGTAAAGATAAATTGGTCTATATTAAAAGGTGATCATATATAGGATGTGTAACTATAGAGGGCATAGGAATTAGTGGGGTCCATTGTATAGTAAGAGATAGTGTCACTACCTATGTTCATTGTGTAACACACTAATTTGTTTGTGGTTATACATTAATACACAATATATATATATATATATATATATATATATATATATATATATGAAATTTTAATAGATATTTTATTAGAATCTCGTTGTCTAGGAGGGTGTATTAATATCATCTTAACTAAATGTATATAAATATCATGCATAGATGAAATAACTAACTTTGTAATATGTTACTAAATAGGTGTAATAAAAAAATACAATGGTGGCCAAGGAGTAAGAGGAGATGCCACTAACTATACAATGTATTCATATCAAATTCTTGAAACTATTAAAACCTTATTAAAATGTATATATTTGAGACATTGATGTACTATGGATGGAACTACATGGATAATATGTATTTAAAGGAATCCTAATAATATGTCAAAGACCCTTATGATTGATAAGAGTAAGATTGGAGTGTCCATTATTATTGAATTGACCTAAATAGATAGTACAATATGCCAAAAGGTATTATTTATATGTCCATTGAATTATTTAAATACTTTTATTGTATTTTTATTTTTATAAATCTGATTTTTTCACCCAAGAGTGTGAATAAGTGTCATTGTACATGAAATTTAAATTGACCCATTATCAATCATGAAAATATGTATGTATTTTTTTTGATATGAGCCTAAATAAAGAGTTCCTGACTATCTGAATCATCATAAACAATATCACTTTCATCAAATGTGATCATAAGATGTGGAGGCAATTCACTTATAAATATACAATAATAAAATGTAATAGATGTCATATGTCAAAGGAGGAGGTTGCATATTGTATACCTCATGTACCTCTAAATTATTTTTAGTTTCTATTGTTTCATGGTTTTTAAACGGATTACTAGATATTTTAAACTTTTCATTTTCATTTTTTTGTAATCTGGTCTTATTTTTAGGTGTTCTTAACTCAACATTATTGTCATCAATATTATATTGTATATTACACCTTAAATAGTAACATTTATTTTTAAAAAATTTAATATATCTATGATATTCACAATATGTGTTTTTTTAATCCCTTATGTTGAGGCTTAAACATATAAACATTTAATGGTGGAGTGAGAGATATGATATTTCTCTCATTTTAAACTTATATAATAGTATATGATGAGTTTATTATGTTGTCCCCCAAAAATATCACTCATTTTTGGGATAACATTTGAACTATTTTGGTCCAACAGACCAAAATCCTCCCTCCCCTTCTCAAAAATTGTTTTGGACATTCATCATTCAAGCTTTTTTAGAAATCTACAAACTCTAAAAATATGTTTCTATGGACTCAACATGCTTGAAATCAATAGGTTTAAAGGCTTCTACAGGTGATTTCAATCAAAAGAACAATTTTCCAACACTTAGTCATTTTTAGAATTGGTTCAATGCCTTGGTTCAACCAAAAGAGTTCATCGGCAAGCTTCTATGCAGTGTTTGAACCATTGAACCATTGAACCTTGAACTATTTTGGTTCAATGGGTTCAATGGGTTCAAAGGTTCAACATCATCAACAAGAGTTAAGTGCATTTTTCAAAGTTCAAAGTTCAACCACTTCAGGTTCAACGGCTTCAAAACACTTATCAAAGAGAAGAAGGCTTTAACCATTTAACCATTGAACCACTTTGGTTCAAAGGTTCAATAGGTTCAATGGCGCTATGGTTCAACATGGTTTGGCTCAAAGCATTTGGTTCAAGTGGTTAAGTGAATGAATGGAATACAAGAGACTGAATTGATTGAACCATTGAATTGTTGAACCAAAGTTGGTTCAATCAGTAGGTTCAAAGGGCTGCCCTAAACCTAAAGGAAAAAGAGTCTTTACAGAGGGTAGTGAACCAAGTTGAGTGCCCTTGCAGAGGGCAATGAGCAAAAGAAAACAAAGAGAATTCCTTCAGAAAAGTGAACCAAAGACAAACAACCCTTGCAAAGGGCAAGCAAGGAGTAGATGGATCGTTTCAAAAGTTTGAAGGATATTTTTGGGCTTAAACATTCCTTAGAGAGGGCACAGTTCTCTTTTGGGAAAAGAATGGAGCAAAATTGTTAAGGAAAGAATATTTTAGACTTTTTATCTAAAGAAATTCACCTGGGAAGAAAGCCCAACAAAAAACCTGATGGAAAGCAGAGGCAAAGTGAAGGAAGATTTCCTTTGGACAAATTGTCTAAAAGAATTCCTTCAGACTTTTTGTCCGAAGGAAAAGTCTACCAAAATAGAAAACCCATTGAGGAAATAAAACCCTGAAGGCTGCCTAAAATATCTTGAAGGGTAGGTACCCTTGCAAGAGGCTCTCGCCAGGTAAAGTGGATCATTTCTCAAGACCCTGAAGGGCAAGTTCCCTCTGAGAAAGATCAAACCTAAAGTTGTAGTAGAATGTGCCATGTGTCCCCCATAAAGTTGCAGTGGAAGCTGCCATGTGTCCCTTATAAAGTTGAAGTAGAAGCTACCACATGTCATCTTCTGAGACATAGTTTCTAGTAACTTTCAAAATAGTGGAACGTGCCACGTGCCATCTACAAAGCTCGGTGGAGGCTGCTAAGTGGAAACATTTGTAGCTTCTTCCTTTTATTGAGTAAGGATTATGATGGGTCTCAAGTGAGTGGCTAAACTTGAGTGAAATGTGCCATGTGTCATCATCTACATGATTTCAAAAGAGTCCAGAATATTTTTATAGTGTTTTTATGAGCTTAGCAGAAGCTGCCACATGTCATCATCTGCAAGACTCTCAAAAATCTCCCAAAGCCTCTATAAGTTAAGTAGATGTTGCCATGTGTCCTCACCTATTTCATAGTAGAATGTGTTATGTGTCACTTGTTAAGAACAAAAAAAAGTGGCCAAAGCAAATAGGAAAGACACGAAGGAAGTGTTAAGGAGGATGATAGGCCTGTAGCCATCAAATTTAGGGCAACCAAGTAGCTATTGGCTTTCAAATGATGATAGCCCTGAACACATCAAATTTGTGACAATGAAATAACTGTTGATCCTTGTAGACTTAAGCACAGATTCTGTGAACAAATTTAATGGCCGGCTAAAGAGATAGCTTGAGAGCTTAGATCACATAGATAAGGATGAAATACAACAAGGAAAGGAGGAATGATGGAGAAAGACCAGAAATATCCATGTATAGGATATGTTTCTAAAAAGTGAAGCAACCCACCAGGTGGATATTGAAAGAACATGAACATTCAATGGTGTGGCCCATTTTTCTACATTGAGTAAAGTAAATATCTATGTGCACATCAAGAAACACATCAAGTGGCCCATATTAAAGACTAACACTCAATTCCAGTAAAGCCCATGGACAAAATTTAAAATTTATTAAAGGCATTGACTTCATTATAGGCCATTTTTGTGAAACAAAGAGTCCAAGTCTTTCTTGGAACACTATATATTGGACTCTCTCTTATTTTTTTAAGGACCTCTCTATTATAAAAAACAAACTCTGCCAAAATTGAAATGCATTACTGAGACTTTGAGCTCAGACTGTTGATCATATTTTGTTATTTGAATAAGAAAACAAGTGAGTTTTTAAACTTTGTGCTGGAATAGCTTGGTTGTTAGGAAAATTTTTCTTATGTCTATTTCCTTAATACATTTCTTTTTATTTATTTAATTAAATAATCAAAATTAGTGAAGGTAATTAGGAAGGTGTCCTGAAGCCAGCTGTGGAGAGACTTTGTGCTACCATAATTGTCTTTAGTTTGTCTATTTTCTATTTCTACATAAAGGATCTTGGGATGACTTTGTGCCCTCATTATCCTTCGTATTTCACTCTTTGGCAGTTGAGGTGGAAACTTTGTGCTACATTTCATCTTGCTGTGTTACTATGCCCTGTTACAATTACTTGTCATTACTTGGGAGGTTTTTATTGTCTGCTAAACAACACTTCTAAAAGAAGAGGAGTGCCTTATGTCATTTCATCAAGATTTATCCTTTGATTGGTGAACATCATCTCTAAAGAAAGAGAGATAAATGGTGTTATCCTATCCCTGAGTGTTATATTTAGCTTATTTATAGTATATTATCATATATATATAGCCCCTTCATACTTATAGGGAACCTCCCCTTGATGATAGGAGAGATTTGTCCCCTTTTGATGTAGTAGACCTACACATTTGGCTGAAAAATCTTCCTTGCTGTGGTTGATCAGACCTATTTTTCTCATTAGTATGCTAGTGAAAAAATATTCACCCAATAATTTTTGGCAACTCTACTAGGGATTTACATGCATTTTGAAGCCTCAAGTTTCAAATTAAAGCAGTCCCTACCCTTATCCATTATAGACTCTAGTGACTCCATTTTGTGTCTTACCCATTATCATTATAGCCTTACCATCTCCCTCCACCTCCACACCAACTGGGATAGAACACGTAGTTTGAAGCCTCAAGCTTCAAGCTGAAGTAAGGTCAGTTCTTTCCCATTTTTGTTTTACAATCTGGAAGATCCATGGTATACACAAAGCCAAAGGGCTAAAGGTATTATTGACCCTGTATTTGAGTTAGTACAACAAAGTAATTTTGATTTATTTCCTTCACTATTTCACCTCCAATAAACTAGGAGCTTTCCTCCTATGAAATTCAAGTCTCCATTATCAAGTAAAGCCTCCATTTCTACTATTAATAAAGCTTTGCTAATAATTACCCCTCTGAGATTTGTTATTCCACCTTTCCATAGTCATACAATGGCAATTTAAGGCCCCTGGGGTAATTATTTTAGTCCACTTAATTTAACTCCACCCCTACATGAGCTCCCACATATTTCAAGGAAGAATTTCCCCAAGCTCTATGGTGATGGTAAAGTTCACCATGATGAACACATTGCAGCCTTCAACATAGCTTGTGGTGTGATAGGCATGGAATTTGAGGATGTGGTAGTCAGACTCTTTGTGGAAACATTACAAGGTGCTATTGTAGACTAGTTCTACCACCTATAGGCTCGGTTAATGACTGATTGGAACACTCTCAAAGCCAAACTTGAAGTTAGATTCAATCTTATAGAAGATGCACATGCCCTGCAGGCCCAACTCACATAAATGAAGGAGCCTCATAAACCAATGAGAGATTTCATAGCCAAGTTTGACAAGCAAAGGAATAGGATTCTTACAATTACTTAACCTACAACTGAGAATCTCAAATGTTTCTTTATCAATTCTCAACTGCCTAAAGTGAGTTTTCTACTTAGACGTGCTAGCTAAATAGACCTTGCTATAACTCAAAATTTGGCCACTAAGGTGGAAGATGACCTTATCTTAGTAGGAAAGATAAGGAGAGATCCTAACAGAGGTAAATCTTCTTCATCTTCTGAATATCCATCTACAGGAACCACTGATCTAATGGTGTAGAAGCTAGAAAATGAATTACTAGCCTTGAAAAGACAAATTTCCCAAGGTATGTTTGTTCCTCCTTATCAGGATATGCCAAGGAGGACATTTCAGAACTAGCCATATCAAGGCAATGATGTCAGAAGTCAAGAGCAACCAAATCATCTTCCTCTTCCATAGGGGAAAATTTCCATTAAAGCACCCCCAACCAATTCAATAGTTGGATATCTTGAAATAGAATCTGATTTCTCTTTCTAGCCTAAATTGAACCAAGAAAATGACGTTGATCTCCTTGTAGAAGACCAAGAAGAATTAGCTGGCGACTCCAACATTGATTTCTTGGATTACTAGGATGAACTTAAAAGTGAAGGTGAAGTAGCTGAGGGATCATATACTGTGTTCACCTAGTCCAAGAACCAATCAGCCCAACAAGATGATAAAGGGAAGATAGATGAGCAACCTCAACTAGTAATTTCAATTGCTAAATGTGGAACCTCTCTACCTTTCCAACCAAAGGACCCAGTGATTGCTATAAAGGTAAAGTACATCAAACATCTCTGCACCTACTTCAAATCTACAAGCCAGTCCTCCCCCTCCAAAAAATCAAAAATATGAACTGCCTTCCTCTATTCCTAGTCCATTTCAGTCATTTAACATAATCGATCTTGTCAAGAAGACTAAAATTCAAATGTCTAAATTTGAATTCTTGCAATCCAATCCTAAGTAGTTGGATAGGTTAGTTCAGTGTGTGAAGAATAAAGTTGTCCCTATAGGACAAGAGACTAAGAAGGTAACTCATGATCCCCCAAGGAACATGTTCATTCCAAACAATCTTTTCATTACTCCTCCAGCTGCCCCTAAAAAATAGATCCTTTCTATGTTTCCTTGTTGATAAATGGTCACAAACTGAGCAATTGCATCATAGACTCAGGTGCATCTAACAACATTATGCCTACCAAAGTGGTAGAATCTCTTGGACTCACACTAACCAAGACATTTGAGAGGTGTTTTTCCATGGAGAATAAACAAGTACCTCTACTAGGACAAATCAAAGATGCCCAATTTACATTTGTAGCATTCCTAGACAAAAGAATCAAGATGACAGTTCTAGTGGCCAATATCCTAGCATCCTATGGTATTCTACTTGGATGAAATTTTTGCAAAGATGTTGGTGGAGAATTGAGCATGGACCTGTCTGAAGCAAGGATCTCTATCAAAGGCATCATGCAGAGGTTGCTTCCTAAAATGGAATCAAAATATGTCATCACTTAAACATCAGGCCCTGAAGCTCAAATTTTGTTTGAATCTTTAGGCATGGGTAATTACTTCTTAACCATAGATAATATTCATGTTTTAGTAGATGAAAGTCTTGTAGGTGGCAATCTAGGAATTGACTCAGATAAGATAGCAAAAGAATTCCCCCTTTCAAGTAAAGAGAAATCTAAGGAAAGATTAGTTTTTGATGATGTTTGGACCCTAAATTTGATGGCAACAATTCTTCTACTGGTTTAGGGGCTAGGATTGTGTTGATATCTCCTCAAGGAGATATTTTTCCATCTTCATACAAATTGTAGTTTAGCAATACCAACAACATAGCTGAGTATGAATCTCTATTGCTTAGATTGAAGACTACTCGAGATAAAGGCATCAAGCTCCTTCATGCCAAAAGAGATGCTAAACTAGTGGTTTGTCAGGTGAGAAACTTGTATCAAACCGAAAATGAGAGATTGTGCCACTACCACAATCTAGTCTGGGATCAAATTAAAAGCTTTGATGCTTTCAACATCTCTGCTATAGCTAGGGAATTCAATGACCGAGTTGATGCACTAGTTGTTTCAGCAACTCTCTTAGTCCCTCACCCAGACTTCATAGGAGGTAAATACACCATCGACCTAGTCTATTGACCAAGCATACCTAATAATGCTAGTCATTGGTAATTGTTTAACAATGACAACCAATTCATCATCTTTCTAGAATAAAGAGATAGCTTCGAATAGTTGCACTTTGAAGTCAGTAATTCTCAGAAGCTTGAATCATCTCCTGAAATAAACTCAGATGTAGATGAAGAATTATTACAACTCAAAAGGAATCAAATTCCCAAAGGTCTAGTTTCCCTTGAGAAGCTATTTGACAAACATGACAGATTCATCAAATAGCAACAAATGGTTTCAAGCTCCTCCCAGGGGTTTGATCAAACCAATTTGGGTACCAAGGAAGATCCTAAAATGGTGAACATTAGGAAGTTTTGTACTCTTGGGGAGAGATTCAAGTTCACTACTCTACTCTACCAATACATGGATGTTTTAGCATACTCTTATGATGATCTAAAGTCACTCAAGCCTAAGGAAATTCACCATGAAATTCCTCTCAAGGATGATTCGATGCCTTAAAAATAGAAATCTTGGTAGTAAAATCCAAAGATATTAGGTACTATTCTATCAAAAATATAGAAAATATTGAATGCCAAGATAATATTCCAAATCCATCATTCTACATGGATTGCCAACATAGTACCTATGAGGAAAAAAATGGCAAAATTCACATCTATGCATATTTCAAGAATCTGAATCAGTCATCCTTAAAGGATAAATATCCTTTACCAATCATCGATCAAGTGCTTCAAATAGTGACTGGCTCAAAGATGTTATCAATGCTAGATGGCTTCTTAGGATACAATCAAGTTAAATTTAGTAAAGTAGACCAACACAAGATTGCCTTCACCACACCTTGGGGTACATTTGCATATAGAAGGATGCCTTTTGGCTTAATAAATGTTGGTGCCACCATTTAGAGAGCAACAGACCTTGCTTTCAAGGATGAAATGGGTAATTTCATTGTAGTTTATCTCGATGACTTAACCATATTTTATAATCATTTCTTGGATCATATACGTCATTTGCAACAAGTGCTGGAATGCTACCACTAGAATGGCATTTCCTTAAACCCTAAAAAGTCAATTTTTGGAGTAATAAATGGGAAAATTCTCAAACACATTGTGTCTAAAGGAGGCATAAAAATTGACTCAGATAGAGTTGAGTCTATACAAGATCTTACCTTACCCACAAGTAAGACTGTTGTTCACTCTTTCTTTGGGAAGGTGAATTTCTTACAGAGGTTCATCCCCAAGTTTGCTGAGAAAACTAGACATATTTTAAACATGATGAAGGGAAAGGCCACCTTTAGCTAGATTGAAGAAGGCAAGTCAGCATTTAAGGATATCAATACTACAATTTCCCATGCCCTAATTCTAGTTTGTCCAGACTTCAACAAGGAATTCACCATATATAGCTATGCTTTTGAACACACACTTTCAGCAATTCTAGTTCAACAGAACCAAGAAGGTGTGGAATCTCCCATTTCTTTTATGAGCTATCCTCTCAAAACTCATGAGATGAAGTACTTAAACATGGAGAAGCATGTTTATGTAGTAGTGAAGGCATTCAAGCATTTTCACTTCTACATCTTGAATTCTCACACTACTACCTTTATTCCTGATACCACAGTCAAATCCATACTAGCTCAGCATGAGTTTGGGACAAAAAGAGGTAATTGGATTGCAAAAATCTAGGAGTTTGATCTATTCATCAAGCCAACAAAGCTAGTATGAGGAAAAGACCAATGCCAATTAATTGTTGATAACAAACCAGAAGAAGCAGAGGATGAAGACACACCAACAGTCCTCTTTGTCTCCACTATGAATGAGTGGTATTTAGGTATTGCTCATTTCCTTACTTATGGTGAATTTCCTACTCACCTATCTTACAAAAAAAGGAGGACTATCAAGTTGAAAGCTACTAATTTTGTCCTTTGGGACAATGGCTTGTACAAGAGGAGCCTTGATGGAGTGTTCCTTCACTATGTAGACAAGGAGCAGCAAAGCCAACTTTTGAAATCCTTCAACAATCTATCTTATGGAGGACATTTTTCTACTCCTATAACTACCCACAAGATTCTATGAGCCAGGTATTACTGGCCAACTCTTTTCCAAGATGCATATAGGTGGGTAATAAAATGTGAATTGTGCCAGCAATTTTTTGGGAGACCCAAGTTAGCTGCCCTACCTCTCAAGCTAGTGGTCATAAAGGAACCATTCCAAAAATGAGGAATTGATTTTATTGGAGCTGTAAACCCATCTTCAAGTGTGAGACATGATTATGTCCTTACAACAACTAACTACTTCACCAAGTGGGTAAAAGCTATCCTAACCAAGCATGCTACTTCAAAAGTAGTGTGTAATTTCCTTAAGGAAAATATCATTTCTAGGTTTAGGGTCTCAATTAAGATTGTCACAGACAACACAACTTCTTTCACTTCCTAAGAGATTACTCAGTTCTATTTTTACTATAGAATTACTCTCTCCCACTCTTCTGATTACTTTCCATAAGGGAATGGACAAGTTGAATCAAGTAACAAGAACCTGATGACTATCATCCAGAAGCTGGTGGATGACAACCAAAGGACATGGCATAAAGCATTGGTTGATGCTTTGTGGGAAAATAGAATTACACCAAAAAGGGAAATTGGTATGTCTCCTTTCCAACTTCTTTATGATATCAATACTAAGATACCAATCACCTTGGAATCACTGGCATTAAAATTGGCTGAGGAAATTTAAGATCAGACATATGAAAGCTCCATTGATAATAGGATCATGTGCTTGACTAAGTTGGATGAGTAGAGAACTATGGTGGTGGACTGAATTTTTGCCCATCAAAGTCTAGTGAAGAAGCTCTTCAACCAAAAGGCAAAAAACCATGATTTCCAAGTTGGAGATCAAGTCTTGCTATGGGACAAGAGAAGAGAACCAAAGGGAATGTATAGGAATTTTGATTCTCTTTAGAGAGGCCCATTTATTATCCATCAACTCAATGGTGAAAACAACTTCCTTTTGAAATATCAAGATGACACACTCTTCTCTCTACCTTATAATGGGCAGCATCTGAAGCACTTTAATTTGTGAAGTATTAGATAAGATCAGTTTGTACATATGTATATTTGTATAGTCTTTAGTTCTATTTTTGTGCTTTCATTTTTTTTGTCACATTTTTTTTGGGTAGCATGACTCCATATCCCAATCACATACTTCAAGGCACTGGAGATTCTAGTTTCTACTCCCTCAACTGTTCTAACTGAAGGAAGTTTCTCAGCTAGAGCTGGCTATTGTCCCCCAAAAATATCACTCATTTTTGGGACAACATTTGAACTATTTTGGTCCAACAGACCAAAATCCTCTCTCCCCTTCTCAAAAATTGTTCTAGACATTCAAATTCTTCATCATTCAAGCTTTTTTATAAATCTAAAAACTCTGTAGATATGTTTCTATAGATTCAACATGCTTGAAATCAATAGGTTCAAAGGCTTCTACAGTTGAGTTCAATCAAAAGAACAAGTTTCTAACACTTAGTCATTTTCAGAATTGGTACAATGCCTTGGTTCAACCAAAAGAGTTCATCGGCAAGCTTCTATGCAGTGTTTGAACCATTGAACCTTAAACCATTTTGGCTCAATGGGTTCAATGGGTTCAAAGGTTCAACATCATCAACAAGAGTTAAGTCTATTTGTTAAAGTTCAAAGTTTAACCTCTTCAAGTTCAATGGCTTCAAAACACTTATCAAACAGAAGAAGGCTTGAACCATTAAACCATTGAACTTGAACTGTTGAACCATTAAACCACTTTGGTTCAAAGGTTCAACAAGTTCAAAGGTTCAATAGGTTCAATCAAAGCATTTGGTTCAAGTGGTCAAGTGAATGAATGGAATACAAGAGATTGAACCGATTGAACCATTGAACTGTTGAATCAAAGTTGGTTCAATCAGTTGGTTCAATCGGTAGGTTCAAAGGGCTGCCCTAAAGCCAAAGGAAAAAGAGTCTTTGTGGAGGGTAGTTAACCAAGCTGAGTGCCCTTGTGGAGGGAAATGAACAAATGTGAACAAAGAGAATTCCTTTGGAAAAGTGAACCAAAGAGAAACAACCCTCATGAAGGGCAAGCAAGGAGCAGATGGACCATTTCAAAAGTTTGAAGGATATTTCTGGACTTGAACAGTCCTTGTAGAGGGCATAGTTCTATTTCAGAAAAAGAATGTGGTAAAATGGTTAAGGCATGAATCCTTCAGACTTTTTTTTCAAAGGAATTCACCTGGGAAGAAAGCCTAAAAAAAACTTGATGAAAATTAGAGGCAAAGCGAAGGAATATTTCCTTTAGACAAATTGTCTAAAAAAATTCCTTCAGACTTTTTGTCCGAAGGAAAAGTCCATTGAAATAGAAAACCTACCAAGGAAATAAAATCTTGAAGGCCGCTTGAAAGATCTCGTAGGGTAGGTACCCTTGCGAGAGGCTTTCACCAAGGAAAGTGGACCATTTCTCAAGAGCCCAAAGGGCGAGTTCCTTGTAGGAAAGATCAAACCTAAAGTTGCAGTAGAAGCTGCCACATGTCCCTTATAAAGTTGAAGTGAAAGCTACCATATGTCATCTTCTGAGATAGTTTCTAGTAACTTTAAAAATAGTAGAATGTGCCATGTGTCATCTATAAAGCTTGACAAAGGCTGCCAAGTGTCAACATCCATAGCTTATTCCTTTTATTGTGTAAGGATTGTGGTGGGTCCTAGGTGAGTGGCTAAACTTGAGCAGAATGTGCCACGTGTCATCATTTACATGAGTTCAAAAGAGTCTCAAATGTTTCTACAGTGTTTCTATGAGCTCAATAGAAGCCACCACATATCATCTACAAGACTCTCAAAAGGCTCCCAAGGCCTCTATAAGTTAAGTGGATGCTACCACATGTCCTCACCTATTTCATAACGAAATGTGCCACGTGTCACTTGTTAAGAATAGTAGAAAGTGGCCAAAGAAAATAGGAAAGACATGAAGGAAGTGATAAGGAGGATGACAAGCTTGCAACCATAAAATTCAAGGCAACCAAGTAGTTGTTGGCTTTCAAATGATGATGGAACTGAATACGTCAAATTTGTGACAATGAAATAACTGTTGATCCTTGCAAACTTAAGCATAGATCCTATGAACAAATTTAGTGACCGGCTAAAGAGATAGCCTGAGAGCTCAAATCACACAAATAAGGATGAAATATAGAAAAGAAAGGAGGAACGATGGAGAAAGATCAAAAATATCCATGCATAGGATATGTTTCTAGAAAGTAAAGTAGCCCACCAGGTGGATATCGAAAGAGCATGAACATTCAATGGTGTGGCCCATTTTTCTGCATCAAGTAAATCAAATATCTACACACACATTAGGAAAAACATCAAGTGGCCCATATTAAAGACTGACACTCAATTCTAGTAGAGCCCATGGACAAACTTTAAAATGCATTAAAGGCATTGAATGCATTATAGGCCATTTTTGTGAAATAAAGCATCTAAGTCTTTTGTGGAGCACTATATATTGGACTCTCTCTTATTGTTTTAGGGATCTCTCTATTATCAAAAACAAAACTCTTCCCAAATTGAAATGCATTAATGAGACTTTGAGCTCAGATTGTTGATCATATTTCATTATTTGAATAAGAAAACAAGTGACTTTTCAGACTTTGTGTTGGAATAGCTTCATTGTTAGGAAAATTGTTCTTATGTTTGTTTCCTTAATACATTTTTTTGTTCATTTAATTAAATAATAAAAATTATTGAAGGTAATTAGAAAGGTGTCCTGAAGCCAACTATGGAGAGACTTTGTGCTACCACAATTGTCTTTAGTTTGTCTATTTTCTGTTTCTGTGTAAAGGATCTTAGCTTGACTTTGTGCCCTCATTATCCTTCATATTTCACTCTTTGGTAGTTTAGGTGGAGACTTTGTGCTACATTTCATCATGATGTGTTACTACACCCTATTATATCTACTTGTCACTACTCTAAAGGTTCATGTTGTCTGCTGAACAACACTTCTAAAAGAAGAGGAGTGCCTTATGTCATTTCATCAGGATTTATCCTTTGATTGGTGAACATCATCTTTGAATAAAGAGAGATGGATGGCATTATCCTATCCCTAAGTGTTATTTTTAGCTTATTTATAGTAGGTTATCATATATATATATATATATATATATATATATATATATATATATATATATATATATATATATATATATATATATATATATATATATCTTTTGATTGGTGAACATCATCTTTGAATAAAGAGAGATGGATGGCATTATCCTATCCCTAAGTGTTATTTTTAGCTTATTTATAGTAGGTTATCATATATATATATATATATATATATATATATATATATATATATATATATATATCACCTTCATACTTATAGGGAACCTCCCCTTGATGAGAGGAGAGATTTGTCCCCTTTTGATGTAGTAAACCTGCACATTTGGCCGACAAATCTTCCTTGCTATGGTTGATCAGACCTATTTTACTCATCAGTATGCTGGTGACAAAATATTCACTCAACATATTATAAGAGTGAAAATTATCTCCTTTATAGATTTGTGATGCAGGAGCATCACAGGGTTCACAAAATATTGCATCAACCAAAAATTTTCCAAATTAGGTTTTTATTTTGTCTTATGTCTATGGCCTTATTGGATAAATATTGTTAGCCTATAAGAGTTTTGTTTTTAAATTATTCCATTATTGTGTGGTAGAGAGGATATTTTATTTATGATTATACCATTTTGCATTATGTATTTAGTTTGTAAAACATGGTAAGATGGTTATTCAATGTAGTAGAAAATTTGAAGGAGATATTTGGTGATGTAATAAAAGATATATATTAAAATATGTGTTAAATATATGATCGTTTTGAGTTATAGTGCTAATTTTATGAGATTTTTGACAACTATCCTCCAGTTTAAAATGTCACTTGAGCTTTCAAGATACTACATATTAGTTATTTAATGCACTAACACATGTGTAACAAAATTTTTTGTAGGTGATTTGTGTTTTATTAATAGAATTACATGTCAATTATATAATTTTGAGGAGGTATAAAAATATTATTTGATAATTACATCAACTATATTTATCTTATGACATATGGAAGAAGTTATTGTTGACAATTTGTCATTTAATTCTGAAAACAAAAAGATTCCAAACTTGCATACATTATGGTGAGATTAGGTAATTGTAAGAAAAACCCCAGGAAGATATGGATGTTAATATGGAAAATAGAGAGAGAGGTAATTTTTAGAGAGGAATTAGGTTAGATAGGAGTATAAATCTCCAAGAGGAAAACAAAGAATCGTACTAGTCCAAGAGGTATTGTTAGAGAGTTTGAAACTTCTCTATGTAATGTAATAATCATATCAAGGAAAGTGTGTGATTTATAGTATGAGTGTGAGTGTGCATTATATTATTTATAACATTTTTTGAATTCAAAAAATATGTTTCCTTAAGTGAGTCAAGTCTGATTAATGTGTTGAATGTGTGTCTATGGTAGAGTGATTAAATAAGTAACATAGAGATAAATGTAGTATTTAAGAGGGCCCCCTCTTAGTCCTTGCATCAAGTTGTCAACCAAATCCTATTAATTGGTTTTGATAATACATTGATTGTTAATTTTGTTTCATTGTTAATTTCATTATATGACCTTGTATTTTGGTTTTCTTTTAAAATTACTATTTAAAATATTTGAAGAATTTGGTGCATACTTAAGCTTCTCAAAGCTATGAGATTGAACTGTGATTATTTCAATGTATGAAATAATTCATCAAAATATTTGAATATGTTAACCATGATAGACTAATGAATTGGTGATATAAAAGTTTTAGATAAAGGTAAAAATAGGTTTTGATGGGATCCTAAAACCCAAGTACAAGGAACGAAAGATAAAGCTTCAACGCCCACAGGCAGAACCTAAAAACTACTATAGAGAAGTAGCAAAAATAGGTTTTATATGGACCTAAAACCACCAGAGAGACCACTGGTCAAAACCCAAATTTAACATAGATCTAGCTACACCATAGATAGAAGATTACAAAAATAAACCAGAGAACAGGACCAAAAAACATAACCAACAAGAAGAACCAGAGTATTCTTCCAGTTCTAAAATCATTTTCACAGTTTCTATACCGTTCACAATAGTATCTTGAGTGGTAGTTGCCACCAACTTGGCTCCCTCTTTTGTAGCCTTCTTTCTTGAGCTTTGTCTCATCCTTTTGCTAGGCCCCTCCAAGGATTTGGTCTCCTCACTAGCTCTTTTTCCAATATTGGCAGCTGTAGCACATATGTTGGACATTACTTCCTCCATTTTTGTTCTGTTCTCCCTAATGAATTCTTGAAGGTTATTCTTGTAATCTTTGAGCTTGACTAGGATATCTCTTATCTATTTTTCCATGTTGTTAATTTTGTTCCATGTAGCTTTCTGGTTATCTTCCATAATTTCCACTTTCCTTTTGAGGTCCTTAATCTCCTTACACATCCAAGAATCAAGTTGGAAAGAAGCCTCTGCTTTGCATTTAACCCAACTCGTAGGTGTGTACATTCCATATTTCTACCTTTTCTCTCTCCATTCCTCAGAATTCTTATTGGGACTGTTCTCACCTTCTTCAAAGTGATCCTCTCAGCCCCTTTGATACTGTTCTTTTGTTCCAGTTTGAATTTCCATGTCCATTTCTTGATTGTCATCTTGAACTGTATTTTCCCTTTCATTTCTTGAAACAGGGTCCTCTACAGGTCCATCTTGGACAATATCTTCCTCTGACACTTTCTGATTTTCCTCAGTTTCTTCTTTACTATTTTCAGAATCCTCCTCTTTGCTGACTCCTTCTTTCTCATTCTTCTCTTGACATTCTTCATCCTCATTTGAATTTGTATTCTAGCTTTCAGTACCTTCTTCTTCCTCCAAATTTTCCTCCCTAGGTTTATCAATTCTCTCCCACTCTGTATCTTCTTCCACATTCTATTATTTGGCACTGGGGAACTTGATTTTGTCTTTCCCTTTTACAATTTCACTCTTTCTGCTCCCAGACTCCTTATTTCTCCCCTGGTTAGGGTTCTTAACCATAGCTTTATTCTTGCAGTAGCCTTCAATTAATAAAATTAGGCCTTCATGCAGGATAGGATGCGTTTCCTTCTTCCTGTGAGCAAATAAACTTTGGACCAAAGAGAAGCACAGGTAAAAGGGAAAAGACAATCGTACCTTGTGTCTGAAATGATTAAGGAAGACAAAGTGGAATTTATGCACTCTCTTGCTTCTTCCGTCCAGGATGAAATAATCCCTTATACAGCATAAGACATCCCTCCATATCCCATTAATCTATTCAAATTCATAGAAATCCCCATTCTTGACCAGCTTTTGCTCTTCCACATCCATCTTGGGGAACTTACAAAAGGCCTCATTCCAAATGCTTGTCTGCTTGGAGAATTTAAGTCCATCCGTAGGCAGCCCTGTAACCTCTGCTATAAAATCCTCAGTTAGGTTTACTATGATACCATGCAAAGTGACCCTTTCATCAATCCAATTTTTGAAAAAAGCCGTAGTGATATGTGGTTTTGACCCATGTAGCCTTTCCATATAGTTCACGACTTTTCCTTTCTACAAAATTCTCCAAACATCTTGTTTCTCTCTCCATTCATCACAATTTTTGGGCTCCTGCTTCCTTAGTTCTCCCTTCCTTTCACGAGCCATACTCATCTCCTTTGAAACCCAGTCACTATGAAGTTTACAATGATCCCACCTGCTGCCAATTTGATTTGAAAGTCGGCTTTGTTTGGGCATGTTCAGGATCCGCTTCTCACTCTCAAGAGCCTTCCTCTTTAATGATTATAGACCTATCCCCGCAAAGCCACTCCTCCTACTCATTATATTTCTATTACAATCTAATCTTTCCTTCCTTTGCATGAGTTACATCATGAAGAATGAGTGCCCTCAGTTCCACATTCTTTTCTAATGTTTCCTGCCACCTCACTTTTTGTCCTATCCAAACTGCACAGTTTGCTAACCAATCTGCAAATCCATTGGCTTCATGATAGGTGTGGGTTATAGTCACTTTCTCAAATTTTTTTATTAAGGTTTTCATCTCCATTACCATAACCTATATAGTCCAAGACAGAGTATTTTTATTGTTAAGAATATTTATGATGTTCAATGAGTCCCTTTCTAGCCACAATTTGGGATATCCTGAATCCACAACTATTTTAATGGTCTGAAGGGCAGCACTAGCTTTGATAATGTGGGAATTCAATTTACTGATGGGGATTGCAATAGCATCAATAACCTTTCCCGTATGGTTTCTCAAGACTCCACCACAACCTGCATTCCCCAGATTCCCTTTAGCAGCTCCATCAAAGTTTCCTTTAATCCACCCTTGAGGGGGAGCATTCCATGTAACTCCTAATCTGGGATTATCAGGTTTACCTTTAGAATTTTCCATACTTAAGGGATTATCCACTTGGAGAGTTGAGCTTGGATTCTTTTGTGATAAAAAATTCTCCTTAATAGCTCTAATGATGTTCTGTCCTACCACCCATCTAGGGAGTTCTTTATTTCTAAAAATTCGATTATTTCTTTCCTTCCATATTCCCCACCAAATATGTGGAAGAGTTAGTTTCCATAAAAAAATTACTTTAGAATTCTTGGAGGGGCAGTACCAGCTTTTAAGAGATAATTCCACATTTTTATGATGGATCCATGCGATGCCCCATAGATTGAGGATCTCTTTCCAGACTACCTGTGTAAAAGAATAATTTACAAACAAATGATCTCTATCTTCAAGGCCCTTCTTACAAAGAATACACCTGTTCACAATATATATTCCTCTTTTCTATAAATTGTCCAAAGTTAAGATTTTGTTTTGGAGAAGGGTCCAAAAAAAGATTTTGATTTTAGGGATGAGCCCCTTGATCCAGGCCTTCATCCACAATGGTTTGTTGCCATTTCCCTTTGAAGTGAAAATGGAAGAAACTTTAAACTGTCCACTTGGCTCATTATGCCAAACAATCTTATCTTCAAGATTAGGGTATAGAGATATAGCATTTAGGGATAGTTGAATATCCTTGAAATCTTGATCATAATCAGTGAGGTTCACCCAGGAGTTGTTCTGCCAGTATTGGCTAACCATTATTCCCACTCTTTGCTTGCAACGGTCTATAACATCTTTATCTTGGATTTCATCTTGCAAAGGTTTTCCTTTTAACCAAATATCTTCCCAAAATTTCACCTTTTTGCCATTGCCAACTTTCCAGGAACTTCCTTCTTCTAAAACTGTTTAGTCCCCTGGACTGCCCCCCATATGGCAGAAGGATGGGAAATGTCTGGATTAGAAAAGAATTCAGGGAGAGACTTTGCCTTAAATAAGTATTTGTGCTTCCATATTTTTCTCCATTCTTTATTTTCTTGATAAACCCTCCAACCCTGCTTAGCTAAGAGAGTTGTGTTCATACTTCTAATTTTCCTTATTCCTAGTCCACCTTCCCTGACAGGTTTATAGATGTTATCCCATGCTATTAAAGGCATTCTTCTTTTCTCCTCAGTACCTGACCAAAGAAAGTTTCTCTGAATTTTTTCAATAGCTTCAGCAAATTTAGTGGGGATTTTGAAAAGACTCAAAGCGTATGTGGGTATGCTTTGAAGACTTGCTTTGAGGAGGGTGAGCTTTCCAACTTGACTTAGAAAACTACCTTTCCATCCCACTAATTTCTTACTAAACTTGTTAATAAGTCCTTCCCAGAATGCTTCAGGAACTTTCATCCCAAAAGGGAGACCAAGGTAAGAGGAAGGAAAAGATCCTATGGAATATTCAAGGATTTTTGCTATTTTGTTTTGTCTGTGACTTGGGGTATTAGTAAAGAATACTACACTTTTGTTCTAGTTTATCAATTGTCCAGAGGCAGAAGAATATAAATTTATAGCTTCCTTTAAAGTTTTGGCTTCTGTGACTTCAGATTGCCCCATGAAGATAGTGTCGTCAACAAATTGACCATGGGAACATATTAAAGGATGTGAAGAGGGTTTCAGGCCCTTAAATAAACCTTTACTAACTAAGTCCCCTAAGTATCACCCCATACTATCAGCCATAATTATAAACAAAATAGGGGAAATAGGATCCCCCTGTCTTAATCCCCTTGACGGATTGAAAAAATGAGATGAACTCTCATTTACCAACACAACAATAGAAGTAGTAGATATCAACTGCTTAATCATGTCAACCACTCTTTGTTCAAATCCAAAGTCAGTAAGGCTTTTAGAAAGGAATAACCAATCCACCCTATCATATGCTTTAGCAATATCCACTTTCATTATGAACCCCTCATTGTTTGAGCTGAACAGCGAGTGAATATTCTCATGCACCATTATTACAAAATTGAGGATTTGTCTACCTGGGATGAATCCATTTTGCTGATCAGCTATTATCGATGGGATCACTTGAATTAATCTAGTTGTTAGAACTTTGGATATTATCTTATAGAAGGAATTGCACAGGCTAATTGATCTAAACTGATCATGACTGTCAGCTCCAGCCTTTTTTGGAATCAGACACAGAAAAGTGGCATTAACTTCCTTCAGCATCTGTTTGGCTCCAAAGAATTCCTTCACCGCATTACTAACATCTTTGCCAATAAGTTTCTAGAGATTTTGAAAAAAGAACATGGGAAAACCATCTGGTCCAGGTGCTTTATCTCCTCCTAAAGATCTAACTGCTTTGAAGATTTCCTCCTCCTTAGGTATGGAACATAACATGTTATTCTACTCCTTCGAGACCAAAGGAGGAACCACGCATAGGATATCAGCCTAAATTTTCAAGTTGATGTTTCTATCAGCCTTCATCAGGGAGGAAAAAAATGAAAGCATTTCCTCCTTTATTTCCTTTTCCTCTGTTATCTTTTGATCTCCTTTTTTCAAGTGTTGAATATGAGTTTTATCTCTGTGTTTTAGAGTGGAAAGATGGAAAAACTTTGTATTTTTGTCTCCTTTCAACCACTGCACCCTAGATCTTTGTCTCCAATAGGTTTCTTCTTTTGTTATAATATCTTGGTATTGAACCAATTGTTCACTTTCTTCTCTACAGAAGTCAGAAGTATAACTGTTTTGCTGAATTTTTTCCTAAATTCTACTAATTTCTTCCTTAATAGTCTTCTTTTTCTCAAAGATATTTCCAAAACAATCCTTATTCCATTTCTTAACTTCCTTTTTAACATTTTTGAGCTTGGAAGCCACTCTAAAGAGAGTTGTTCCCTCAATAGGTATATTCCACGACTCTTGGTGATATAAAAGTTATATGAAGATATATTTTAACTTATTATCAAACATATAAGTGGTAATCTTATCTAGCATAGTTTTGTATCAAAAAATATATTCACCGATTGGATCATTAGACCCTTGATTCAGTTTATCAGTTTGTGCATATAATATTTTTCACCAATGTTAATAGATAAGTGTGCTATAATTGATGTCATAAAAGGTTGAATTCTAAAATTTATTAGAGTAGATGATCATATAACCATTTTAAATCATAGTATTTGAGAATTTATCAAAATAAATTTGTAAATAATGTCATGTATACATAATCTAAGAATGTTGCATGAAATGATCAAATATGTTAAATATATTTTTTATCTTTATATATTAGAAGACTAGGAGATAAAAATCATATTATTAATGGGTAATATGTTATTCAGTAACTAAATGATTTTGACTAAAAGTATGAGAATTTATTGAATGACTATCTCTAGAGACACCTTTCTTTGATTGAAACACCATAGCATACAAGATTGTAATCATTTTATAAAGGGAATGTTCACTAGGAAAGGTTGGTGGTGGATAATGCCTAATAATAAAATTGGGTGTGTATGTTATATATTCATAAATATACATATTAATATGTTTGAATATTTTTGATTCCACCATACCTCAGTATGATGTCACACATGAAATTGGAGATCTTGATATAGGAATCTAAACAATAGTAGAGATGTGGACACCTAAAGTGGAATTATTATAATTTTAAATAGGTGATTAAGGTCATGAAAGGGATCGTATTTGTATCCAAATGTAAAATATTTATCCAATTTATTTGTCTCATCTCTTTAAATGTAAAGTAATGTGTAAATCTTATGTGGATTGGCATTAAGATATCCAAAGAATTATTTTTCATCATTTATTTCCATGTTAGTGTAGTGAGACTAAATACTCATGATAATTAAATCTATAAGGTGTATAATATACATTATATACGCCATAGATTGAATATAGGGTGTATAATATACATTATATAAGCCATAGATTGACTATGATGAATGACATGGAGAAGGTCAGATTAGATATTGTAAAAATATGAATTAATAAAGGTTAGAGATTTTACATTATTTATTTTATCCCTTTTATTATATTTGAATTTGATATGTGAACATATATAATGGATCCAAATAATACCCTGGAAATAACATAAAATGAGATGATAAATATTATGAGTTGGATAAAAATATAAAATAAACATTAATTAATTATATCCATTATTGTTTTTGAAACATTGATTTTTCAAATGGCATTAGGTGTGTAACTTGGCATGATGTATTTGATTTGTAAACTCTCATTATATTAATCCTAATTGTAATTAGTGAGCAAGGCTTGTTGACTATTTTGACAACAAGTCAATATAAGTGAACCCCCTATAGTCCAAAACTTTATATAGGGGTCTTTTTTCATGTCATATGGTGTGTCATAGTCTTTTTGATGTATTTAATATGTTATTAGCCTTGGTCATTATCACATTTAGTAGTTATGTCATTTTGTGTCACTTAGGGGTAATATATGGGTCATAAATGAAGGTGGTATAGTTTTCCTTGCTGTAAAGTCTAATAAACTTTCTTCCAATGTCAAATATGCTAGATGCATTGTCAAGAATGTCAAGACTAACTAAAACATGTAGGTTCCTAACTGAAAATCAAGAAAATAAGTACAAAGGCATTTTGGTAGTTATACAACCTATAAAGGAGAGTGGCACATGATAAAGTCTTATATAGTGGATATTAAGCTTATATAAATCCATTTACACTCTTGAAATGCTTTGGAAGCATAAAAAATGGACCAAAACCATTTCTCTTCTCCATCACTCCACTAGGAAAGCAAAATTGGTCATCAAGTCTTTAGATGGTATAGACAATAAGAGGATTTATAGGTCTAATTATCTTAGTGGTGGATATTAAAATTGGACTAATTCACATTCATGATATTAGTTCAATTATTGGATTCCTATGCTTTATGTACCATCCTTTAGAAGTTAACTATCTTGATTTGCTTGCTAGTCCCCATGCCCTACAAGTTTTACTTCTATATGAGCTATTTTATATAATATAGTTGGTTGATTTGCTTCCATAGGATGTGGAATTACTTATATCATGTTTCCATCTTTGTTTTTATGTTTATATGTGATTTTATGTGTTCAAACTTCTTAGGTTTCAAGTGGAGAATGCTAGTGAGGTTGTAAACATGTTCACTAATTACATATGGTTTCTTTCTCTACAATGGTTTCAAATAAATGTGAGGTGTTAAGTTTCATGTTTGTAATGTATTATTGATCCCCCCTCTTTCTGATGGGTGTGATTATCCCCTTCATTTAATCAAGTTTTTGTTGATGCCGTATTTAACCAGGGCTATGTCTAAAGCTATATGCAACAAGAGGAATCATAGTGATTTAGTAATTGAATGGAGGTATTTGTATATATTTTTTGTTTTGGGGGGTTTTTAATGTCTTAAGGATTTCTTGGTTAAAACCTTATTGGAATCAAACTATGAAAATTTGCTCGAAATAAACACATGTTGTAGAAATGAAATAGATTGTTGGAAATAAACACACGTTGCAGAAATGAAAATTGATTGATGGAAAAAAAACACACATTGTAGAAATGAAACAGATTGCTGGAAACAAACACACATTGCAAAAATGAAATAGATTGCTAGAAATAAACACATGTTGCAAAAATGAAATAGATTGTTGGAAACAAACACACATTGCAGAAATGAAAATTTAATCTAAAACGCTTGCAGGAACAAATTTACAACAAATCTTAACTTTAAAGATTTGGAAGCATTTATAAATTGAATAGAGTTACCTATTTAATTTTTTGAATAGAAATATAAATCCTGACAAAAATGAAGATCCTAGTTCTTTGGAAGAGTGGGCCCTTGCTATGCCTAGAATAGGATTTGAACAATTTAATTTGCTTTCAAAACAAAAATGGCTATTTCATTGATAAAATGTTATGTATTACAAATGTACTAATCTCCTTTATCTCTATATTATTCAATGGTTTTCTCTTTCTTTTTACTAAATTCCTAGGTTTGTATATATAGATGCTTTGATGGCTGTAACTATTTCATAGATAAGATGGAACTGAATTGTGCCCAGAATAGATGTTGAATCAAGATGTGGCTGGATGTCCAACTGTGTGATAAATGTCTTGATTTTGAAAGTTCAAAAAATTGGGAATCTATTCTTGATTTAATGGGATCATTGATCTGATAGATCACTGGCCATTTAGAATAGATCCTCATTAGTTCCATATCTAGCCGCAAAAGTTCTAGAGCTTATCTATAGGAGTACCAGAGCTAAATATAGAGTTCCAGAGCTATGTCCAAAAATGTGATAACTTGAAATAGTATGGTAGAGTTCCAAAACTAACTATGATGGTTCTAGAATAGATTCTATAGGTTTTAGAACTAACTTTGATGATTTTAGAACAGATTTTATAGGTTCCATAACTAATCTGAATGGATTTCAATGCTTCCAAAAACATGCAATCCACTTCATATTTGTTCTTTAGCTTGATGATGACCTATTTTATTTCAAAAATATAATTTTCCAACACACTTGTTAGGAATTACAAGTCTCTTAAAATGTTAGAATCATAATCAACAAAAGATGGATAATCACATCCTAACTCATCTTGGATCAAAATAAAAGTTATAAAATGCAATCAAACTTAATAGAAAGACAGAGTAAAATGAGGTCATTTATTATACATTTATTGGGCATATATTGGCCTCATCACTTCCCCCATACTTACTTGTTTGTAATTCCCTTTACAAACTTCACTCTTCAAATTTGGGATTGTTTATCCTGCATTCCATTTAATTGCTTAGATCAAATGGCTAGAAATGAATATCCCAATGCTTTGATTCAGAAGTACTATACCCTACTCCTACTTCTAATTTTCTTTTTCTATTTTTCCAAGGAGATATGGGGGTGAGAAGTAGAAGTGGCCTTGTCTACATTCCTATCCATATGTTCAGGGGAGTTTCATTAATCTAGGGAATTATTATGCATAAAGATTTTGCCCTTTCTAAACTCTAGATCAAATTTAAAGGGGATATTACTTCCCTTATTTTCAATTCAACCAGGAGAAATTCACATCTTTTTAAACATGCATCATAGATATTATCAAAATTTTCCATTTCATAAGAGGTGAAGACATACATGCTTTGTTGTAAATTGAAAAGACAAGGTCCCTTGAATTTATCATTAAATGTATGGGATTAGAAATATGTAGCAAAGGTGAGTGGATTACCATAATGAATTCTCATACAGAGACCGAATGAACTAGCCTTTGACCAATGCTCTGACTCCCTTTCTTTCCATGCAATTTGATTTTGAAGAACAAAGACAAATGCATTAAGTTGACTTTTCCCTACATACAAATTGATCATAAAACCTATATTTTTTTCTAGCATAAAATTGTAGAGGTAAAATTCACAAAGAAAGTTTTTCTATTCTGTGTTAGCTAAGGAGTAGGTGGTCGAGAAATCATCTTCATCTTTTATTTCATGTGGAAGGCCACATGCTATCCTTGTTAACTACCAATGAATGAATTTTTCCTCTAAAAACATACTATAAATAGGAGGTCTTTTGCATGTAATTAGCTTCTCACTCATCATACAAACTATTTATATTTTCAAAATAAATTTATACTTATCATTTTCCTCCTTGTAAAATTTGTCTTCCCATTCCTTCCTTGATTTCTCTTCTTCCACTAGTTTGTCTTTCAAGTTTGTATTGGATGCTTTGATTTCACTGAGTTCTCTGCATGTGTCATCTTATAACTAATTGAGTGGCAGATAAGTCAATTCATTATGTGCAGAGATTGTTGACATAAAGGTCTATATTTTACTTTTTTCTCATTCTCCATTAGTTGCCTTTTAATTTCTACTAATTCCTCATTCTTGGCTATGAATTGGTTTGTTAATTCTACAAGGAGCATTTCCTTCTATTCTAACTTGAGTTTGAGGAAGTTCAATTCCTCATCCTTTTCCTTGATAATGAGTTCTACTCTAGACAAAAATAGAGCCTATTTAATCTATTGGTTTTGTTCTTTTTTCTAAAAATTCTTGGGGAGTTCAGCATTCCTCTTCCACCATAGGGGATTTCCCTTTCCTTCTCCAAGATGCTTGTTCATCTTTTGTATGTGATGGTGTTACAGTCTCAGCCATTTCTTAGAAAATTGGCTCCTCAAATCTTTCATCTTCTTTTTCCTTTTCTGCTTGGCTTGGTCCAGGAGGAGTCATGGCCATGCTACCCAAAATATCAGTAGCTTCAGTTTCTAGCCTTTATTGTTCTTCCAGCTCCTCTAAACTTTATTTAGACTTTTTATGATGTTTTCTTTCTTGAGGAGCCTCAAAATGTGTAGACATAGGTCTCCTCTTAGAACTTCTTCTAATGTTCACCTTTTGCTTAGGCTAGGTGAACTGTCATTATCAGAGATAAGTATCAGTTCTTTTATAGCTTCAACAGTAGAAATGGCTTGAGAAGGTACAGTAGGGTCTATAATTTTAACTTTTCTTCCATATTTTCTTATTTTTGGTATTTCCTCTTCCCCTAATCTTTTCTTTTCCTTAGTAATGGTATTAGTTTTCAAATCAACTAAAGGAGCAGGAGGAGTTGCTATTGTTCTTTTGGGAATACTAGGGTTTTGTCCAAATTTGCCAAGAAATTTGTCCCACATTTCTTTCCCATTTTTTTTGTAAAGGAAATGGTGATGTCATACTAAATGCACTAACCCATGATGTATAATTGTTCATACACCCCAAGAATACCTCTGGGCCATGGTATGGATGGAGTCAAAAATAAACCTTGGAAGGTTAACTATATATTCTAGTTTTTTGGCTCCATATCTAAGGTGTATAAGGATTTTTAGGACTTCTTTTCCTACTGTCCCAAATTGTCAGTCACAGGTTAAATATTTAACTATCCAAAATGCTACTCTATCAAAGGGTTTGGGCAAGCTGGCCCTCTTAATTCCTTTGATGATTTTATTTATATTATAAATATATTGGGGTTTAGCTTCCCCTTCTTTCAATAGGGTTTTAGCCAGATCTTTTAATGTCCCTTTGACAGGGTTTGGGACATGCATTATTAGTATTCTAGACATCTCACTTATGATATTCATAGAAAAAGGATTGAAAACCTTCCTAATCTTTGTCCTTGTTTGATCTAAATAGATAATAAATTCTCTTACCAGTTCATCATTGTATTTGGGAAATTTCTTTAGAAACTCCAGCCATCTTACCTGTTGAAAGATATTTGCTACTTCTTCATTTGCAAGGAGTTGGGTATCATTGTCTGGTTTTGACTTCTTTTTGATTCCCATGATTCATTATTATTTGAATCTTTCACAAGTTAGCTAAAAATTGCTCATCGTACTAGTGGAACTAATGATTTTGGCTATGGAACTAGTAGATTCAGTTGCTGATTTAGTGAATTTAGTTGTAGAATTATTGTACTCAGCTACATAACTTATCAATTTTGACTATAGAACTACTATACTCAACTATGGAACTTATAGATTTAGTTGCTTCAATCATAAGAATGATTCTCTATGGTTATCCACCAACTCATTCCACCATCAATATCCTTTTCATGATTTTACACATTTAACCATGATGTATAATAGATGGCTCATCATACTAATCTTTCTAAATCAAGTCTAATCACACATGAAAACTTTCTATTTAACCTTTAACAAGTTATAAACATAATTACCATCCTTGATGATGTAATCCCTCCATCATGATGACACATCATCCCTGAAAAATGGTTAGAAAAAAGTTAGAACTCAAAAAAGTTTTATTTGTATTAGCCATTTATTTGAGAAGATCAACTGTCATCACTGATTTTTCATTGATCTCTAATTTTTTTTTGGAAGAGAATGCCATTTACTAGCTTTCATTCTCTTCCCTTTATTTTACATCTTTTCATCTAATTATTTGGTCATTTTGGAAGAACTGGGTTCTTCCATATGATCAAATTCTTTGTTTGCTTCAATCTGCTTCAAGAATTCATCCTTAGTAGGAGGCTTCCTATAAAGTTTTAGCCTGTGTCCATTAACCAATAGTATTCTTCTACTACCATCAATGGGAAGTAACTAGATAGAACCATTGTCAAATATCTACTTGATCTGATAAGGTCCCAACCATCTAGTTCTTAATTTACCTTTGAGTTGTAGTTACTTCGAATCTAACCGCAATGTCAAGTCTCTTACTTTGAATTGTCTTTCCTTGATATGGGAATCATGTTATTGATTCCTTTGACCTTGGATTATCTCTATCTATTGAAGTGCTTCCATTCTAAATTTATATAATTCATTGAGTTGAAGGATTCACTCCTTTTGAGCTACAACTAATTCAATTCCCATCTTAGCTATTGTCCTCAATGTCTGTAGTTCAAACTCAATAGGCAACAAGGGATTCTTCCCATAGACTAACTCATATGGTGAAAACCTTGTTGTGGTTTTCCAAGCTGTATTGTAAGCCTAAACAACTTTAGGTAGTCTTTTTACCCAATTTCTTCTTCCAGTTTCAACTATTTTAGTGAGGATGTTTTCTAATTCTCTATTTGTTACTTCAACTTGTCTATTTGTTTGTAGGTGATAGGGAGATGACTTCCTATGATTGATCTAATAATACATTGTGAAGGCCTAGATCATATTAGACATAAATTATGGTCCTTAGTCTAAAACTAAGCTTCTTGGTGATCTAAACATTACCATAATTCTGTGCCAAAGGAAATTAACAACTGCTTCTTCAGTGGCATTTGTCAAACCCTGCACTTCTACCCATTTTGTTACATAATCAATACACACAAGAATGTACTCTTTTCCTTGTGAAGAAGGATTAAAAGGTACAATAAAATCCAATCCCCATCTCTTAAATAGTTCAATCACTACTTGTGGTTATTGAGGCATTTCATTGGTAATGGTTGGTTATCCCATCCTTTGACAAGGATCACACCACCTAATATATCTCTTCACATCTTTGTACAGAGATGGCCAATAGTAACTAGTGCCAAGTATCTTATGAGCTATTCTTTTCATTGAATAGTGTCCTCCACTTGTTTCATCATGACATGCTTGGAGGATGTCAAAAATTTCATCTTTTCTTACACACCTGTGTAAAACCAAATCAAGACCACATTTAAATAGCATTCCATTTAACCATTTAAACTGTGTACTAGTTTTGATTAATTTTTTTATTTATTTTTTAGTGAAAGGAGGAAACTTCCTTGTTACAAGATAATTTTCCATGTCAGAAAACCATTGTGTGTTAGCTGAAATAGCAAACAATTGTTCATCTAGAGAGTTATCCTTGACTGGATCCTGCTCCCCTGTACTAGTCAATCTTGATAAGAAATCAGCCACTACATTATATTTTCTTGGATTGTCCACAATGGTAATATTAAATTCCTGTAGAAGTAATGACCATCTAATTATTCTACCTCTAACCACTAATTTGTTCATTAATATTTAATTGCTGAGTGATTTGTATGTATAAATATTTTGTACCCTGTAATGTAATATCTAAATGTATTGATTACATAGATCACAACCAGAAATTTTTTTTAGTGGTAGTGTAATTTCTTTCAGTGGGAGTAATATTTTTATAGAGATAGTAAATAGCATACATTCTTCCTTCATCTCTCTATCCCAAAACTACACCAATTGAGGTATTTGAGGCATCAGTTTGGATGTGAAAAGGTTTCTCCCAATTAGGTTTTTGCAATATTGGGGTAGTTACTAATTTCTCTTTAATTTCTTCAAAAGCATGTTGACACTATTCATCCCAAATAAATTCACAATCCTTGGTAAGCAATTTAAACATGGGGGCAACAATTTTACAAAAATCCTTGATAAAACACCTATAGTATCTAGCATGTCCTAAGAATGATTTGATATCTGTGGGAGTTTGAGGAATAGGCAAGTTTGAAATAATCTTGATTTTGTCTTGGTCAACATGAATTCCTCTTTTTGAAATATGGTGCCCTAAAATGATCCCTGCATCAACCATCATCAAACATTTCTCATGACTAAGAGACAAGTGATGTTGTTCACATCTTGTTAATACTCTATCCAAAATTTTTAATGCATCATCAAATGTATCTCCATACATAGTAAAATCATCCATGTATACCTCCACATAGTTATTTGTTAGGTCTACAAAAATTGCTAATACAACTCTTTGAAATATTGTTAGAGCATTACATAATCCAAATGGCAATACCCTATAAGCAAAGGTACCCCATGGACAAGTAAATATAGTTTTGTCCTAATCCTTAGTATCAATTCTAATTTTATTGTATCCACCAAATCCATCCAAGAAGGAAAAGTACTATTTACCTAAAAGGTTGTCTATGACTTGATCTATGAATGGTAAGGAATAATAATCTCTCAGGGTGGCTTTGTTTAGTTCCCTATAGTCAACACAAATTCTCCATTTTGTGTTCTTTTTAGGGAAAATTACAAGAGGAGACACCCACTAGATATCTGAGATAGGGTAGATAAAACCTAATTGTAATAGTTTTTCAATTTCTTGTTTGACTATATCCCTTAAGGCTGGATTAATCCTTCTCTAAGGTTACCTAACTGGTCTAATATTTTTAGTATAAATGTGATGGGTGTAGATACTTGGATGAATTCCCTTCACATCTCTATAGTCCCAAGCAAACACTTTAGTATGATCCTTCAGAACATCAAATAGTTTGACTTCTTCATGATTCTGTAACCAGTTATTAATATTCAAAAAAAATCTTGGTTGAATATCAACATGTTTGGTTCCAAGATATGATGAACTGATTTTTTGAAAGGGTTCCATTAAGGTGTTTAGTAGACAAGCATGTGGTAACAATATATGATATGTAACAACATCTCTAAAAGTTCTTAGAGGCAGAATGCTAGACAAAGGACAATAGGAAGAGTTATGATACTTATCTTGTTGTAGGTTAAACTCCTTGTTATTGCTATTTTCTAAAAATTCTTCACCATCTCCTGATATCTATAAAATTGATGCTACAGATCTTCTTCTCCCCAAGAGAAATTGTGTTCCTCTAGAGTGAAGTTATCTTCACTTGCAGAGAATTGGTGTGGTTCTAGAACTAACTGTGATGGTTTTGAAACTAAATGTGATGGTTTCAGAACTAACTTTGATGGTTCCAAAACTAATCTTGATTATCCAATGATGATTACATTCATTTAATGAAGGATTAACCATATCATCTATTTCTTGTATATGATCCTGCAATGTTATCATAGCCAAAGAAGATAGATTTTGCTCATTAATATCAGGATTATCAACCCATAATTTCACTTGATTATCAATAAAAGGTCATTCAGATGGATATAATGAAATTTGTTTAGAATTATTCCCATTTGAAATAGTCATATCACCTGGCCTACAATCAATTAAGGTAGAAACTATAGCTAACCATGGTCTCCCCAAAATAATGGGATAACCAAGTGTTTTACCTTTTGGCTGCAATATAAGGAAGTCAAGTAGATATTCCCATGATTTCACCATTACTACCACATCTTCAATAACTCCTTCTGGTTTTGCTACAAATTGATATGCCATTTGCAATATGGTATTAGTAGGTTGTATGCCTATTAATGGTAATATTTTCAAAGTGTCCACTATCATTACATTGATGGTTGTGCCCAAATCAATAAAAATGTTATGCATATCCTTAATCCCTATATAAAATGAAATAATAGGGCTTTTAAGATCTCCATATTTAGGTAGTAAGAGTTTTCCTGCTAATAAATCAACAATTTTCCCATCTACCTGAATAGTCCTGGGGTACTGCTTCTTTCTTCTAAGTTTTTTAAAACATAATAATTTGATTAACTTGTTCAAATATGGAATATGCTTAATTACTTGTAACAATGGTATTTCAATATTCAATCTTCTTAGTTCGTACACCAATTTAGATTCCTTAAGTTCTATGGTTTCTTTAAGTCTTTTTAGAGATGGAATCTTAGTATAATTTCTTTTTGGTTCCTTATATTTTTATTTGTCATCTTCCTTAGGTGTAACTATGCTAGGGGTTTTAGCTTCTTCTGTCATCTTAGTGATTATAATAGGTGGACTACTAACTATTTTTTTAGATCTGGTTTGAATGTTTTTACAATCCATTGTATTTAAATCAACTAATTTTTTTGGTTCTATTTTGTATACATGAGTTATTTGTTTGTTTCTTAGGTTTGCTAGTAGTTGTGCTGGCATTTAGGCTTGGACTATGTTTTCAATCTATGGATTTTGTGTTGGAGGTCCCATTATGGCTTGTTGGTTCTAATTTGGATATTTTTTTCCTTGCACATAATTGCTAGGACTCCATCTAGGTTGTGGCCAAGCATAAGGATTTCTTTGACCAGCCCAAGGTTTTTGATTTCCTTGAGTATACCAAGATTGGCTTGCCAAATCCTAAGGATGCCATGTGGGTTGAGGGGCTCAAGGTGGTTATCCCGAACTTTTTGGTACTATTTGAGCTACCATGGCATCATCCAAGGATTAGGAGCTAGTCTTCACATAAACTATCCTTGGTTAGGTTGTCTCTGAACAAAATTTAATTTTTCTATGGTGGATGATGTATTGGTTTGTTTGAGCTAATTTTTTATGAGTGGAAGAAGAGAACAAACATGAGTATCATGTTCTTTAGATTCATATACAAGACATACTTCCATTTTATCCAAAGGACATTCCCTTATTACATGCTTCTTCCTGCATCTAGGACAATACATGGCTAATGGTTTAAGTTGGGCATTTACTTTAGCTTCCAATCCATCCATGGTGTAGGTTAATTGAACTAGTATGTCTATTTTAAAGTTTTCCAATTCATCCATTAATTTGGTCATATCTAGATTCAAATTTTTAACCAGTTTCCCTTTTCGAGGTCCACCCCTTGTTCTTGAATAGTTTTTATAAATTTATATGATTTTGTCCATTCTTAATTGAGCAATGTTTCCTCTGCTAATTAAATCAAGGGTTTCCCTAGATTCATCATCTAGACCTTTGAGAAAAATGGTTTTATTCAAATATTTTAAAATTAAAAATCCACATCTTTTACTCACAAAGAGGAATCTATCCAAATAATCTTCCATATTTTCATCTTCTTCTTGTTTGATTTTGAAAAATTCTTCCTTTCAATTTCTTCTTCTACAATAATCTTGATATTTATCTAGGAAGATAGTTTCCATTTGTTCCCAATTGGTAATAAAATTAGATGTTAATCCCATAAACCACCTCATTACTACATCCTTTAGGGTAGATGGAAACAACGTTAGTTTTTTATTATCTATCTTGTAATCATAAGTCTGACATAGTACTTTAAACTCAAACAAAAATTGGTCAGGATCCTCATATGACATTCCTCTAAATGTGGGCAAGTGTGTAGGTGAATTTTTTTTCATAGTGGTTTCATCATCCTCGATATGAATGGGATAGGTAAAGGTTCTCTCAGGTTCTCTTCTAGCTTCTCATTCCATCCCTCTGGTATTTTCTAATCCCTTCTCCCTATCAATGTGGTAAGTGGTCTTTTTTGGGGATGGTGAAAAGTCAGGAGTAGGGGGTTGACTACTCAATTGAGAATCAAAACTTTCCCTAAATGGATCTTGAGAAATAATCCTCCTCCCTAAGGTTTTACTTGGTTCTAGTGATTGATCCAAAAATTACAAAGATGGCAATTTTGCTTCTTGTCTTATAAGAGATAATGGTGCCTCCAAGTCTTGCTCAATGTCCTTTCTTAAACTAGAGGATGATAGAAATTCTTGTTCATATATTTTTGGGAGAAATCTACCCTTGGAATCTCATGGTCTACTCATAAATTAGGGTAAATTTCTTTAATTACTAAATGAATGATTGTTGCTCTTGTTGACACCTAATTAGAAAATTACAACTAGTGTTCTCTGAGAATGGCACCAAAAATGATGGGTGTTGTCATCCCCTTCATTTAATCAACTTTCTGTTGTCATATTCAACCAGGGTTGTGTCTAAATCTATACGCAACAAGAGGAATCGTAGAGATTTAGTAATTGAATGGAGGTATTTGTGTTTTTTTTGTTTTGGGGGGTTTTTAATGTCTTAATCATTTCTTGGTTAAAACCTTATTGGAATCAAACTATGCAAATCTACTAGAAATAAAACACATTGCAGAAATGAAATAGATTACTGGAAATAAACACACATTACAAAATTGAAAATTGATTGCTGGAAACAAACACACATTGCATAAATGAAATAGATTTATATAAATAAACACACATTGTAGAAATGAAATAGATTACTGGGAACAAAAACACATTGCAAAAATGAAATAGATTGTTGGAAACAAACACACGTAGAAATGTAGATTTAATCTAAAACACCTATAGGAAAAAAATTACAAAAAATCTTAACTTTAAAGAGTTGGAAGCATTTATGAATTTAATAGAGTTACATATTTACTTTTATGAATAGAAATATAAATACTAACAAAATTGAAGATCCTAGTTCTTTGGAGGAGTGGGCCCTTGCTCCATCTTAAACATGATTTAAACAATTTAATTTGCTTTCAAAATAGAAATGGATATTTCATTGATAAAATGTTCTATATTATAAATGTACTAATCTCCTTTATCTCTCTATTCTTTAATGATTTTCTCTATCTTTTATATTCTATATCTCTATTTTTTCTACTAAATTCCTAGATCTGTATATATAGATGCTTTGATGGCTATAACTATTTCATAGATACAATGGAACTGAATCATGACCAGAATAGATGATGAATCAAGATGTGGTTGGATGTCTAGCTATGTGATAAATGTCTTGATTCTACAATTTTGGAAAATTGGGAATCTATTCCTTATTTAATGGGATCATTAATCTGACAGATCACCGACTGTTTGGAATAGATCCTCATCAGTTCCATATCTAGCCACAAAAGTTTCAGAGCTTATTTGTAGGAGTACTAGAGCTAAATATATATTTTTGGAGCTAAGTCCAAAAATGTGACAACTTGAAATAGTATGGTGGAGTTCCAAAACTAACTGTGATGGTTCTAGAATAGATTTTGTAGGTTTTGGAACTAACTATGATGATTCTAGAATAAATTTTGTAGGTTTTATAACTAATCTAAATTGAGTCCAATGCTTCCAAAAACATGCAATCCACTTCATATTTGTTCCTTATCCTGATGATGACCTATTTTATTGCAAAACTAGAATTTTCCAACACACTTGTTAGAAATTACATGTCTTTTAAAATGTTAGAATCACAATCAACAAAAGATGGATAATCACATCCTAACTCATCTCAGATCAAAATAAAAGTTACAAAATGCAATCAAACTTAATATAAAGAGAGAGTAAAATGAGGTCATTTATTATAAATTTATTGGGCATATCCTGGCCTCATCACCTTCTAAGAAAAATCTCACCAAAGTTACAATCAAGGATGTGGCATACAATCAATTAAGTGAGGAGTGTTAAAGTGTGAGGATATTAATAGAAGGTAGATGAAGAGTCTAAAGTTGATGAGAACCTTATTAAAACTTGATATAGCAAGTCAAACCATCCAAATGGCACATAAGGGACTATGATAGTCAATGACAAATATCCACATAGTGATACACCATTAATGTGTACCTACAGGTTCTCGTTGGAGAATGTCACATCGAAATGGGTTGTAGAAACTTGTTTCAAGCCTTGAAATGTTGTAAAATCTCATTTGAACACTTTTATAAAGTATAAAATTGGTTGTTAATTCATATCATATGCACACTACCTATATTCATAGCCACTACCATGTATACATAAATACACACCTACATGTGGCTTACATAGAGATCTGAAGGTGGTCATGGAAACATACAAGCATATGAGGAGACCTTAATGAAGTGTGTGGATTTAGAGAATGTCATGAGGACCATGGTTAAGATATAGAGTATCAATTAGACTTGAAGAGTCATATGCATATTTGAAGGGCTAAGTTTAGGGACAAGTTCCTTAAAAACACCAAAATTGGGCCCTAGCCACTTTTGGTGTCACCAAATAATGATGTGACATGGATATTATGTGAGTTTTAATGGTCCTATGTTATATAATTCATATAGGGGTATAAAATTTCAAAAGAGAGTGGGTGTGTGACTATAAAAACATGATTTTTATAAGCCTCCATTATTAGCATCTATTATTTGCAAACATTCAGTGCTTTTTATGGGATGTTGGCTCCAAATAGCTTTACATCCCAAAATGGCATTAAAAAAATAGACCATAACTATTAGCTAATCATATGGAGGTTAAAAGGAAATTTTTTAAAGGAGAATAAACAAGGGTTTAAATTTAGGGTATTGACCTCCATCAACACCAACAGGTGTGTCATTGCCTATAAAAGTCACCTACAACCTGACTATAGGTGACTCACAAACTCATGAAGTGAAATTTGGTGATATAGGCTAAAAAACATAAAATTTTGACAATGTTAGCTACTTTAAAATACCTAAAAAGGATCCTAAACCATGTGTAATATATCTCAAGGTTAATATTCACCTATAGGACCCCTAATTTCTCCAAACTAGTCAACTATAGTTGACTATAGTAGACAATGAGCTAGAACATGGTGTTATTGAGGTTGACAAAACATGAGAATGGTGTGAATGGATTAAAATGACTATAGTGTGGAATTTGAGACTTAGAGAGGATTTAGTAGTAATAAATTAAGGTCTCAATATATATTCACCTACAAGTATACCATTCTCTTGAACAAACAATACAATTATAGTCAACCTACAATTTTTTATAGGTAAGAGCAAGGTGTATGTTGAAGTGTTTGCAAAGGTTTGGGTGGTAAGTAGGTTTTGAGAATATTAAAAAAAAAAATTATTTAATTTTTACACCCTCATATATTACTAATAAGGCATGGAATTTTTCTCATATAAGTAACCAATAATCTATAGGTAAAGCCTGCAGACATTTAGTGCTCAGGAGTGTGTCTTGACGTTTGAAGTTGTTTAGAGGTGATAGAAACATAACATAACATTAATAGTTTGTGTATAAGGTATAAATGAACTTTTAAATCAAATCATATAATTTTTTTTCATTAATTAATAGGGTATATTAACTTTATTCTATCTTAGATAGAAAGCACTCCAAAATAAACAAACCTTGCAGACTTAGTGAACAAATGCCAAAAAAGTGAGTTGAGTATTGTTGAAAACTTTCATGGAGGTGTATAAATATATATTATGCATGGAACAACATGATAAACTAGGAACACATCTTATAATCTTAATAAGGTGGTCCAAACACCATATGGATGTAGTTAAATCCCACTAGGCCTAATCTGGGCCTAATTTCTAAAAGGGGTTGAACTTAATTTATAGTGATAGAAGAACATTTAAAAGCATTGAAAAACTTACATGGGGAGTCATAAATATTTTTTTGACTATTTTAATGAAAATAAGATCATAGGTAAGGCATTTATTAGCTTAAGACCATCACAGGGTATGCAGAATGGAGAGTAAATTTTAAGAGGCTAACTTGAGAAGCTCACAACAATGTGAATGCTTAGCAAGGGAGTCTAAAGAGTTAGGATATGTTGAAGGATGAATTTTATATATATATATATATTAGGATTCTAATGTTAGACCTTTATGAACAAACCTTAAGGGTTAGAAGTAGTCAAAACCTTCCAAAACCTTTTTTAAGGACCTGATTTGGAAAGTGAAGGAGGGGTATACAAATAAAATATAATTAGAATGAAAGTGGTTGAATATTATATATTACTCCCCATTTCTCCTTCCCATCTTATTGATTTGTACTGTACTTATACAAATAGGGTATAAAACATATTTTATTAATAGTTTTGTGTGTTGTATAGATATTAAAGGGTTAAAAATTATGAAAATAACTTTGGGAGATAGGTTGGGAATTGATATAACCTCTCATGTCATTTTTTAAGCAAGATATCTCATAAGTACTTCTGCTAGTACCTTCATCTCAGTGAGTCCAAACTGGCATAGTGAATACATAATGGCCATCAATTGATAGGGTGAAAACTCTAATTAAGAGGCCTTTTAATGTATACCTAATGTATCCAAGGACATGAGGGTTCTTTAAAAGTTTCATACATTCCTATATAGGGATTGTATTAGAGAACTAAAGACAAATTTGGTTTGAAATGTGAGAGGTGAGTGAAAGATGGGTGATTATGACTATAAGTAGTGATAACTCATGTCTAAAATAATATTTATGATTAGGGACACATATGATGTATGTTAGAGTTTGATTATAAACCATCACTCTCATTTTAATCATCTCTTATATCCCTATTCTATTGTTGAGTGTTTTAAGGAGGCCAAATGATGAAGGTAGTTTCTAGGCAAGCAAATGAGGAATCCTACACCACATTTCAGGAGTTTCATGTTGATTAGACCATAAAATAGCTCATTATATCCATGAAATAACATCATTTTTCATTGAATAATAAGTGGATATAACTATATTTTCTAAACTTATGATTTATCTAGAATGAAATAGAGAACTATATCTTGGTTATTTCTTTATAAATCATTGTCTTCTTGTTTGTTTATTCTTGTTACTAAATCTCTCAAAAAAGTTTTAATGTGTATATATTCAACCCATAATAATATATATTAGAGATGAGCATGAGGTACCGACCATATATCAGCTTTAAGGTGAGCTACAAGAACTCTAGGCATAGCTATGGCTCAGCTAGTCTGGCTACAAACTCACCCAGATTTACTATGCCCTTAATTCATATCTATAGACTCAGCCAATAGCTCTACATTCATGTAGTTCATTAAGTGAAGAATAGTTCAAAGAATCAAATGTTAAGGGAGCCATAATATTCATCAATATTTTGATTAATGTAACTTGAATAAAATCTATGGACTCTATAAGTTCTAAAATCTACAGACTCTGTAGGTTCTAAAATACTCTGCAAGTTTTAAATTCTACAGAATATGTAGGTTTGAAATCTATGAACTCTACAGGCCTAAAATATATAGACTCTATAGGTCTAAAATCTATTAACTCTATAGGTCTAAAATCTATGAACTCTACAAGTTTTGAAATCTATAGACTCTATAGGTTTTAAAATCTATGGACTCTATAGGTATATCTATAGACTGTGCAGACAGATCTACAGATTGTGCAGGTCTATCTATGGACTAGTTTAGGATTGTATCTAAATTTATATTTGTATTATTTTATCTTATAAATAATTATCTTCATATTTCATGAATATTGAGTTTATGTTGTAAATAGATAATGTCTCTCTCCATATTTTGTGGAAGATTGAGATAAGCTAGAATATCTAAGTTGTTATGTTTCTCTCCATATCTAGTGGAGAGAATCTAGGATTATTATTCTTAAATGATGATTTTGTTTTATGTATGATATTATAAATTCAAGATCCCATACCATTTTAATCAATCTTGGTTATCAATAATACATTTTGAATTTTGTGACAAAAAATACAGTGTTTTGATTAAAATCCTCTTTTGAGGAATGAGCTAGCCACTCGTTCCAAAGAAGATGATAAATTTATTTTTATTTATTTATTTATTATGTAATTATACTTTTGAATTATTATTATTATTATTATTATTTATTTTTCATGTAAACATTTATTTTTGGTATATTTTGTTGTGAACCTATAGGTATTTTCTATGTTTATCATTTATTTTCAATTTAGCAATTTACTTTCCTGCAAGTGTGATTTAATTTTTGCAAGTGTTATTTCCATTTATACAAGTGTGATTTAATTTTATACAAAGTGTTATGAGATTTAATTTATTTCAAGTGTTCTTTTCAATTCCTATAAGTGTGGAGTGTGGTAGAAGATGTTGGGGATCAACCAACAATATGATTACACTTATGAAAGCAATAAACCACAAAATTAAATCAGATAGATAAGTAACTAGAATCAGATAATAGAAAAGAACAAGAGATACAAGAAACCACCCTAAAAACTTGTATTAAACTATTTACAGAAGGAATACAATTGAAGAAACTTCTTTCTTCCACACCTCTCTCAGATGCACAGGATCTCTCTCTAGATCTCTATCCCTTAAGAGCTCTCTCTCTCAAGTACAATCAACTTTAATAACCTGGATTGATACAACTCTGTACTGTTATTCAACATTCACATACAATGAACTACTACAACCACACTAAGATAATAAGATCTAATTCTACATATAAAATTAGGAGACTTGAGCATGCACTTACAACCAACAGTTAAGCCTCTTGAACAAGGGCTCTAAAAACAATCTTACTAATAATAGAGACACAAACTTAAGACTAAGACTTAAACTCATCATGCAAACACTTGATTCTATCCTCAAAATAGCATTCTAGATGCATAGGTAATCGACGTCAGTTCCTGCCTGCTTGCCTGTGATCGACGTTGGCCGATCCTCTGCCGACGCCAGCATCTCTTCAACTGCACCTGACCGACGTCAGTCACTCTTGACCGACGTCGGTGACTGTGTAAACCTGCAACTTTGGTAATGCACTCATATGTGAAGCTTTTAGGCTCCACACCTTAACAATCTCCCACTTGAAGATAAACAATTGCACCAGTACCTGTACAACAACATCTTCTAGCTCTTCCATCTTCAACTCAATCATGAAGACCAACAGAAGTTCAATGAAGATTCAACTTCTCCTTTGTAACTGGCTTGGTTAACATATCAGCAAGATTTTTGTCTGTATGGATCTTCTCTAGCTTCAACTCACCATATTCTAATACCTGTCTTATGAAGTGGTACCTTAGCTGTATGTGCTTTGTTCTTGAATGAAAGGCTGAATTCTTAGCCAAATGGATTGCACTCTGACTATCACTGTATAATCTGCAACTCCCATTCTCCCTTCCAAGCTCTTCCATGAACCATGTCATCCATATCATCTCTTTGCTAGCCTCTATGGCTGCAATATACTCTGCTTCTATAGTTAACAAGGCAACAACCTTCTGCAACTTTGATATCCAGCTAACCACCATTCCACCTACAGTGAAAACATATCCTGTGGTGCTCCTCCTGCCATCCAAATCACCTGCCATATCTAAATCTACATAACCATGTAGAGAAGTATCTAAACCTCCATAGCATAAGTGCTTACTGTTGGTTCCTCTCAGATATCTGAGGATCCACCAAACTGCTTTCCAATGTTCCTTTCCTAGATTGGCCATATACTTACTTACAACACCCACTGCTTGGGCAATATTCGGTCTAGTACACACCATTGCATACATCAAACTTCCTACTATGGAAGAATATGGAACCTTACTTATGTACTCTACCTCATCGTGTGAATTAGGACATTGTTCTTTACTCAACTTAAAATGTCCAGCCAAAGGTGTGCTTACCGGTTTAACATCCTACATATTGAACCATTTCAACACCTTGTCCACATAATCCTCTTGAGACAATATCAACCTGTGATTTTTCCTGTCTCTCTTAATGCTCATGCCAAGGATTTTCTTTACTGCTCCCAAATCCTTCATAGCAAAAGTTTGAGCTAATTTCACCTTAAGCTCAGAGATATCCTACATGTGTGATCCTGCAACCAGCATATCATCTACATACAACAATAGAATATTATATCTACCATTATCTAATCTCTTAAAATACACACAATGGTCAGATTGACACCTAGTGTAGCCATGCTCAGTCATAAACCTGTCAAATTTCAAATACCACTGTCTAGGAGCTTGCTTGAGGCCATATAAGATTTTTTTCAATCTGCACACTAACTTCTCCTTACCTTTGACCTCAAATCCTTTCGATTGTTCCATATAAATTTCCTCATCCAAATCCCCATGAAGAAATGTTGTCTTAACATCTAGCTGCCCAAGATGCAAATTCTCAACAACAACCAAAGACAGTACAATCCGTATAGAAGTCATTTTAACAATAGGAGAAAAAATCTCACCAAAATCAATACCTGGCTTTTGTGTAAATCCTTTCACTACCAATCTAGCCTTATATCTTATCTGTCCATTATCACCTTCCTTCAACCTGTAGGTCCATCTATTCTTCAGTGTTCTCTTACCAGCTAGCAACTCAACCAAATCCCATGTTTGGTTCTCTCTTAAGGACTCCATCTCCTCAACCATGCCACGCTCCCACTGACTCTTGGACTCCACCTATATTGCTTCTTCAAAACTCTCTGGTTCTCCACCATTAGTTAGCAATAAATAGAATAATGAGGGAGAATATCTAATTGGAGGCTTACTTACCCTTTCTGACCTCTTGATGGGTGTCTGAGACTCATTCACAACATGCTGTCCACCCAAATTCTCTGACAGTGACCGACCTCGGTCACCTCCAGACCTGTTACTGGCTGATTTCAATTCTGCCTGACCGACGTCAGTGCCTGTTCTGCCAACATCGGTCTCTGTATGACCAACATCAGTTTCTATTCTGTCGATGCCAGTTCCTATCCTGCCAACGTCAGTCTCTGTGTTTTCCTGCAAGTGATTATTTCTTTTTCTCGCGAGCTCATTTTGGACTGTCACCTCATCCAATTCACCATTGCTCTACCCAGATTGATTCAGCTTCTTCAGCTGATCACTATACATCACTTTTTCATTAAAAACAACATCATGGCTCCTAATTATCTTGTTAGTTCCTAGATTCCAAAATCTGAAACCAAAATCATCTGAGCCATAGCCAATAAATGTGTACCTCATAGACTTAGCATCTAGCTTCTTTCTATTTTCCTTATGTACGTGCACAAAGGCTTCACAACAAAAAACTTTGAGGAATGAGAGATCTACCTTTTTACCTATCTAAGCCTCTTTTGGAATTCCACCATCTAGAGCTATAGAGGGTCCTCTATTAATCAGGTACATTGTAGTGTCAACAGCTTCTGCCCAAAACTCTAAGGGCAAACCAACATGCAATCTCATACATCTTGCACGCTCCATGATTATTTTGTTCATCCTTTCAGCAATTCTATTCTGTTGAGGTGTCCTTGGAACTAGCCTTTGCCAACAGATTCTATGCATATAACAATACCAATTGAACTTATAATTGCAAAACTCTCCACCATTGTCAGATCTTAGGCACTTTAATCATTTGCCTATTTCATTCTCAACCATAGCTTTCCAAATCTTAAAAGTCTCAAATACATCAGATTTCTTCTTAATACAATAGATCCATACCTTTCTTGTAGCATCATCTATGAACAAAACATAGTACTGTGATCCTCTAATAGAAGCTACCTGAGCCGATCCCCACACGTCTGTGTGAACAAGCTGCAACTTATGCTTCTTCTTTGTAGACCCAGTCTTGAGAAAACTAACCCTTTTTTGTTTTCCAAATACACAATGCTCACAAAATTCTAGATCCATGCTTTTCAAATCTAAAAGCTTACCTTTAGACTTAAGAATTGACATCCCCTTCTCACTCATGTGGCCAAGCCTTGAGTGCCACAATTTTACATCCACATCTGAAGTAGATAATACAGAAGGAGAATTATTAGTAACACAATTACATAAATAGAGAGTACCTACTCTCTTATCTCTAGCCATAACAAGTGCACCCTTGGTCACCTTCCAAGATTCTGTTGTGAGAGTTACTCTACAACCTTCATCTCCTAACTTTCCTACAGAAATCAAATTCCTCTTCAAGCTAGGAACATGCATAACTTCTCTCAACACCCATGTGTTGTCATTCTGCATTTTCAGCTGCACTTTACCTTTGCCAATAATTTTACAAGGCTCATCATCCCCTAGATACACTATTCCAAAATCTCCATGGATATAGTCACAAAAATATTCCCTATTAGGGGTAGCATGAAAAGATGCACCAGAATCTAACACCCAAGATTCTATATTATAATGCAAAGAGAATATTAAAGCGTCTTGTGCAATACCTACAACCTTTGCTTCTTCTTTTCCTTCGTGCTGATTATCCTCCTTAGGCTTTGACCAGCAATCTCTGCTTATGTGCCCCATCTTTCCATAATTCTAGCATTGTGGCTTCCTGCCATTTCTGGATTTGGATCTACCTCTCCCCTTAGACTTAGATCTTGATCTCCTTTTCTTGCTCTTCTCTTTTTTCCTTCCCCTGCTCTCAAAACTTAAATCATTCCTAGATGTCTCTTCTATGCTTTTCCTATGAATTTCCTCATTCAAGATAACACTAACAACATCCTCTACTTTTAAAATATTTGATGTAGATGCAGCATTGCTAACTGCCATTACTAAGCTATGCCAGCTTTTAGGCAAAGAACATAATATTAAAAGATCTTTTATTTCATCATCAAATACAATTTTGACTGAACTTAATTGATTTACAATACCATGGAAATCATTCAAGTGATTAGATACAGATCCACCTTCTTGCATATGCAAATTAAATAGCTGCTTCATAAGATATACCTTATTAGAAGCTGAGGGTTTTTCGTATAAATTTGCTAAAGTAGTCATCAACTCTACCGTTGTTTTTGCCTATGATAAATTAGATATCATAGTAGATGCTAGACTTAGTCTTATAGACCCCAGAGCCTTTCTGTCAAGAACTTCCCATTCTTCATCATCCATGTCTGTGGGCTTCTTTGCAATCCCACCTAACAGTAAGTATAGATCTTTCCAATACAGATAGTCCTCTATCTACATTCTCCAATGTTGATAGTTTTTTCCATTGAACTTCTCCATTCTTAGTTTACTTTCTTCTACCATTGCTTCTCCCACTCAAACAAAAATCCCTATAGAAACTCCTGTGAGCAACCTGTAATCAATACACACTACACAGATTTGAACCACCTGTTAGTGAACCTGAGCTTTGATACCAATTATTGGATATCAAACTCTAAACCTACAACCTAGCTCTGATACCACTTGTTGGGGATCAACCAACAATGTGATTACACTTATGAAAGCAATAAACCATGGAATTAAATCAGATAGATAAATAACTAGAATTAGATAATAGCAAAGAAGAAGAGATACAAGAAACCACCCTGAAAACTTGTATTAAACTCTTTACAGAAGGAATACAATTGAAGAAACTTCTTTCTTCCACACCTCTCTCAGATGCACAAGATCTCTCTCTAGATCTCTATCCCTTAAGAGCTCTCTCTCTCAAGTAAAATCAACTCCAATAACCTAGATTGATACAACTCTGTACTATTCTTCAACATTCACATACAATGAACTACTACAACCACACTAAGCTAAGAAGATCTAATTCTACATATAGAATTAGGAGACTTGAGCATGCACTTACAACCAACAATTAAGCCACTTGAACAAGGGCTCTAAAAATAATCTTACTAATGATAGAGACGTGAACTTAAGACTAAGACTTAAAATCATCATGCAAACACTCAGTTCTGTCCTCAGAAATAACATTCTGGATGCACAGGTAACTGACACCGATTCCTACCTGCTTGCTTGTGACCGACGTCAGCCGATCTTCTATCGATGTCGGCATCTCTTCAACTGCAACTGACTGACATCGGTCACTCCTGACCGATGCCAGTGACTGTGTAAACCTGCAACTTTGGTAATGTGCTCATATGTGAAGCGTTTAGGCTCCAGACCTTAACAGAAGAGACCAGTTTGTAGAGATATCTTTCTTTTATTGCATACAATCTTGGACACTAGCCTTGGATTGACATTATTAAATGATGAACTGATGACTCATCATTTTTAGCACCATTGCTAGGGACATAGTGTTATTAGGAGATTTATAAATTTTTAAGAGAATTATCTAGTGGTAGTAGATAATCAAGTTCCTAGTGAGATAGAATGTCTATTTACAAATATTTTGATAGGAGATACTTAGTTAATGGTTTCTTTAAAATTTATTTTCTTACAAAATAGATTAGAATTTATTTTCCTGCAACATAGATTAGAGTTTAATTTTTTTGAAATTAGCTTTAGAAATTTTAATTTCATGCAAGACTCCCCCACTCCATACTAATGTTTTTGTGTAGAAAATAACAACTACTAACACCATATGAAAGGATTTAATTGTTGATGAAATTTGGAAGAAGAAAATGATGATCTAAAATAGCGTAAAAGATGGAGAAAACTAAGATAAATTTTGTAGCTGTTCACAAAGAGGAATATAGAATTTATGCCCCTATGCTTAACATGCCTATTGAATAATTATTATGCCTATTGGAGGAAAATAATTGAGATTAACTATATGTAGGATAAAATATAGTTTCACTTTTTTTTAAACTGTCAGCAAAGGATCACATAATTTTTAAGTCAGTTGACTTTGAAAATATTGCATATGATTTTATTTTTATAACACAATAAGGGAAAATACTCAATTAATTTAGTCTCATTATATTATAAGAAGGATATTTTAGATCATGCATGCATGAATTTATTTTCATAAATTTAGATTTCATGCATAAATCTAGGTGGAAATATCACATGGTTGAATTTAGTTGCATAAATTTAGATTGCATGCATAAATCTAGGTGGAAGATAACATGGATGAAGTTAGTTGCATAAATTTATATTGCATGCATAAATCTAGGTGGAAAGATATCATGCATGAAGTTAGTTGTATGTATAAATTTAGATTGCATGAAAATAAATTGCCATGCATATGGGTCAATGCATAAATCAAACATTGCATGCAAATAAATCACCATTCATGAAGTTATAATAGATTCTATGTGGGTAAATGGATTTGACAAGAATAATAAAAGTGAATTATTAATATTTTATGCTACTAATTCCTTGGTATTTTATAGTTAGATTTTAAAAATGCCAAATGAAGATAAACACAGAGAATTTATGGCTACAAGGAGAAGCTTAAATGTTTTATTTGAAGCCTAGGAAAAAAATGGTCAATGAATAGGAATGGACTACAAATATTAGACAGGTTAATGTTGATATGAATGGAAAGGTTAATATCAATCACAACGCTAAGGCTAAAGTATTAGCATTAGCATTATAATAGAGACCTTGATCCAATCCTTGATTTATTAAGACTAAAAAATACCTTGATCTAATATAGTAGTAGCATCAAGGATATCCTACAATACAATATTATACATGAATATTTAGGTATATTTCATGTACTCTATTTTATTTTTAGTTTGGTATTTTTATACCATTTCTCTATCAGCTACTATGCATACAAATCATATGTCATTATATATTCACTCCATCCATGCATTATCATTATCCCTATGCATATCATAGTTAGACTTTCCTACTCATCTTATAAATAAAAATATTTGATGACATTTATCTTCATTCCATTTCATCCATTAGTCAAACCCATATCCACCAATCATAATAATAGAACTTATTTAAGGGAGTTCTTATTTTCATAATAAAAATCTATTAAGAATTTATAAACCACCAATAATTCCTAAATAGGATAAAATACATTCATTCATGTGTTTTTAAATGGTCCTTCCATTATTCATGTTATTGACATTTATTATAATTTGATGTGGTTGATACTATACTGGTCTAGAAAGTTTTAAGGGTTTTAAGTTACAAGAAAATTTCATGACGATAGATCAACAAGAAGATTTCAAGGTAAAATAGAGGAACACAAATTTTCTTCATCACAATGGTGAACTCTCTCATAGGTTTACTCCTCAATTAAAGATATTAGAAGATACAAAACAATAGGTAGGAATTTAAATAGAAATAATCACTTGAAGGCCTACCCCTTTGTGCATATGGACTCGAAGTTTAGAGATTATGGAGTCATTTGAGAAGATAAAAATAGCTCAAATTCTATCCATACCTTCATCAAGTACATGACACTTTATCCTAAGACAATAGTATAATCATCAAGAATATTCTAGTAATGATTGGTCATCACTACATAGACCAATGATGAAGAATGTCAAACATGTAAGATATTTACTGATACATTTGAAAATAGTATGAGGATGTATATATTCTATTGCTAATATTTTATTTGTCATAATTTATACATATATAATAATAAAAATAATAATAATGAAAACCCTCAAGCATTGTTGGAAGTCTTAGTTTGAAAACTAGCTTATTGGCAAGATAAGTATTGGGAAAATGAGCCTTGATTAGAAAACCAATCTTACTTGCTAGTCAAGGGTAAAAAAATTTAGGAAAAGTTGAAAACTATCAATGGCTACTTTTCACACCTACAATAAATACTTGGTTGCTTGATTTTTATGCTCTCATTTTAAACATTTCTTGGGCTTCCATTCTTCAAACACTTTTTCCAATATGCTTCATGGGGTTGACATCAATAAAGACAAGGTGAACTAATGTTGTGCCAAGGTATCTAGTTTATTTTATTTCAGTTTTAAATTTATTTGTGAGTTTTTTTATTACATAAAGATCCATTTTTTGGGCAATATGGAAAAATAATCAAATATCCCAATAATTTATACATATTTACATTGGCAAGCATGATAATATTCATGTGATTAGGTGTGGAAGAGGATAAAGAGAATAGTCTCAGTAATAAATCAAGAATGTGGCTTAGTAAAAAAAAATTTGAATTTGCTAGGGGCATATAGTTTCATCATTATTTTGTAAGAATATCAAGCAAAAAAAAATAATTCATATTTTATATCAAAGTTGCTTTGTAGTAAAAATGAATCAATGTAAGCATAATAGGAAATTATCAACATAAGAACCTAATCTCACCTCATTTAAAAAAAGAGGGTAACATAAGAATTCCACATAAGAACATGTGTCAAAAATAAATCAAGGATAGAAATAAAATTTCCACACAAGAACCTATCCTTGAAAAATGTATTTTATTAAAAAATTTCATTAGAAACTTTTGCCTAGAAGATTATACAAGTTAAAAATAATTTTACTTATGGAAAGTCAAAGATGGAAAGACTATTTGAAAATGAGAACATCTAACTCATGCATTTGTATCTCAAAGAATTTTTCAGATAAAGGCATGACATGCATGAGGACATGAATGAGGTTAGGTTTGGGAGAGATGATGAGACTAGAAAATGGCTCATTATATCCATGAAATAACATCCTTTTTCCTTTCATAAGAAGTGGATCTAAGTGTAGTTTTTGAACTTGTGATTTATTTAGAATTAAATAGAGAACTATATCTTGGTTATTTATTTATAAATCATTGTTTTCTTATTTGTTTATTATTATTAATAAATCTCAATACAAATTTGTTAATGTGCATATATGTATCCCATAATAGTATATATTATACATGATCATGAGGTATGAACCAAATATCAACATTGAGGTGAGCTATATGCAATTTAGACATAGTTAAAGCTCACCTAGTCTAGTTATGGACTCATCTAAATTTACTATAGACTCACTCAATTCATATCTATGAACTTTATTTTAATATGAATAATAGTTTTATAGGAATTTGTAATAGAAACATGACCATGAACTTTATTTTAAGGTGAAGGACTAGTACGGATAGTGGATAGCTATTTTTTCAAGAGCTCTTTTTGGCCAGACATATGGAGAACATTCCAAAGGGAAATAGATGCCTTAGAATTCTTCAATGAATCCACTATGTTTAGGGTATAAGTTTTTACCTTATCTTTATTCCTTAAAGGAAAATAATTTGTTAAAATTTGAGGAATACAAGCACCTTGAGTAGAGTTTACCACACTCTAACTTGAATGAGGTGTAGGATTATTTTGACTACCATACTTAAAACCATGCCTTGCTACCTTTTAGGAGGATTATGTGAACTTGTAGGCATGTTATTACCATCTACTAGATCCTTCCTCTTGGATCTCAATTTTTTTTAAATATTTATTCCTTGATTGATAACAAAAGTGTCTTCAACTAAGATGTTAGTGAAGATTTCCTCTTGAGGCTCCCAATCCTCACTTGCTTACATTAAAACCTCATCTTTAGTTGATAAGAGAGGATTGACTCCTCCTTGAGAAACTAGAGCTTGATATACATCCTCATTGGCATCCATAAATTGTCCTTATTGTTAATATTCTCCTTGCACCAAGTTTTTATGTACTGATACCATCTCTCTTGCATTGGTGGTGGAATTGGGTTTATACACATTGGTAGGCCTATTGAAGTTATATTGACCTTGACCCCTTTCCCTCCCATATTGCTAAGCATATGTTTGTTAATAAGGATATGGGTTTTAATTCACACATATTTTCATTCACTCTTGGCTAATTTCAACTTCTAAGGTTTTAATTATTACATATGGATCAGGTTCATGTACCTTCTTAGGAGTAGTCTCAGGCTTAGAATTTGCATTAAGAACTTGGGTAATGCTTGGAAAATCAATTGTAAAATTAGGCATTAGAGGCATATACACATTAGGAGGAAAATTTACTTATTGAATTAGGCCATTATCATTTATAATGGAAATTTCATATGCTTCAAGAAAAGTGAAACCACCCATGGATTAAAGCATGATAGAAATATTAGTACTAGTGGATCTCAAGTATGTAGGGAACACAAAGCTAGTAGGTGGTCTCATCATAGGAGGAAATCTATACCAAGTATTTTAAAACCTCTCATTGAAGTCATGCATTATTTCCTTGGGGTATTTTTTGATCACATTGAGCTAATGTATGAGAGAAGTATGGCCACTCTCATCTTAAAACCTTGAATTTAACAACACTCCAAAGTCATCACATGATGTGATGCATCCACTAGGAAAAGTCATATATCAATCAAGTTCTTCCCTCTAAGGGACATGGCAAAGATTATAAAGGAAATGTTCTCCTCATTAACATTGTGGAAAATAAAAAATTGGAGATACTCACTATGTGTGACATGATCCTCATAATTGAATATGGCCACACTCTTTGTGGTATTAGGGGTAATGACATCATATGCATCAAGATGAATCAGATTATCAGTATTAAAGGTAGGGAAGGTATGTGACCTTTCTATGATGGATTAGACATATTCATGATCCTCACTTTATTAGATATAAAAATCTTCTTGGTCTTCAAAGGGGAGATTAGACGGAGGGTATTGAACTTCAAGGGGAGATTAGACTAAGGGTGAATAAGTGGATTGATAGGATTGAGAACTCTTTGAGATGATTACCTAGTAAGGACCATGAATTATGAGAGATTATTTTTGAAAATATAATGGTATTGAACTATATTTTAACTTGAATGGAGTTCCAAAATGCTGAGTAGCACACTAATTTATAGTTGATGTTCTCAAGACCAACACTAACCTTGACAAGTTGTCTTGAGGATAATGGGTCCCACTAAGAATGCCAAAACTATTATCACTAAATATTTCACCATAAATGAGGGTGTTAAATCATCCTCCATATTTTTTCAACATGGGAATACTTATAGGTATGTGGGGTTACCTATAGTAGAAGTAGAAATCTAGGTTTAAGGGTCAGCTCGATGAATTTGCCTTGAAGTGCTTATTACCTAATTAACTTATTACTTGTGAGAAAATGGAAAAAATTTTACATACAATGAAACTAATATAAGGGGGTGATATATCATAATTATTTACACAATACCATCATACTTATTTCACTAAGCAATAAGACCTAAAAACTAGCTTTAAATTCTAAATAGGTTTTAACATAAATGTTTCAATATAGAGGTGATATACATGAGACAACACAAGGTAAGTATACCAAAGGGTAGATTGCACACTATAATAAAAATTGTACACTTGAAAGGAGATTAAAAAATTATCTACACTCTATATGACCTATTAAAATGGGAATTCTTTCATAAACATGAGAGCATAAGGAGAAGCAAGGATATAAGATTATCACTTAGCATCACCATACATCACTTTGCACACATAGACAAATATTCATGAACTAGAAACTATATTTTAATTTATTATTTTAATGCAAATTAAAACATAAATCCATCATGGTTTCACCATACATGGAATTTAATTATCTTACAAGGTCCAAAATGGCTAATACATATAGAATTTGAGAGAGAAGTGAGAATAATGAAGTTCAAGAGTCAACAAAACATGTGTCAAGATAAGATGGGGAGTTATATATACATTATAATGGAATATATAATATAAAATACAAGGTATAATAGGATAAATGTCCCTCAAGGACATGTGATGAGTCATTAGTTTATCATTTAATAATGTCAATCCAAGGCTGGTGTCCAAGGTTGTATGTAATAAGAGAAAGAGATCTCTAGCAACCGGTCTCTTATACCACACTCCACACTTATAGGAATCAAAAATCACATTTGAAAGAAAGTGAATCACAACACACTTTTTAGAAAAGTAAATCACACTTTTAAAAATGGAAAATCACACTTGCAAAAATTAAAGTACACTTGTAGGAAAGTAAATTGCTGAATTGAAAATAAATGATAAACACATAAAACACCTGTAGGTTCACCACAAAATTTTAAAAAAAAAATTAAAAATCATAATTACATAATAAATAAATAAAAATACTTGTATCCATCTTCCTTAGAATGAGTGGCTAGCCCATTCCTCAAAAGAGGATTTTAATCAAAATACTATTTTTTTGTCACAAACTTTAAAATGTATTATTGATAGCCAAGATTGATTTGTAACATAAAAATGACCATGAATTTTATTTTATGGTGAAATAATAATAGGGATAGTGGATATTTATTTTTCCAAGAGCTCCTTTTGTCCAGATATATGGAAAACATCCCAAAGGGAAATAGATGCCTTTGAATTCTTCAATGAATCAACTATGTTTAGGGTATAAGTTCTTACCTTATATTGAGTCCTTAGAGGCAAATAATTTGTTTAAAATTTAGCAATAGAAGCACCTTGTGTAGACCTTACCACTTTCTAACTTGAATGAGGTGTAGGATTATTTTTTACTACCATACTTGCAGCCATGCCTTGTTGCCTTGTAGGAGGATTAGGTGAAATTGTAGGCATGGTATTAACATCTCCTAGGTCCTTCTTCTTGGATATATATTTTTTTCAATATTTGTTCCTTGATTGATAAAAAAAGTGTCTTCCATGGTAGTAAAAAATAATCCTACACCTCATTCAAGTTATAATGAGGTAAGGTCTATTCAAGGTGCTTCTATTCCTCAAATTTAAACAAATTATTTGCCTCCAAGGACTCAAGATAAGGTAAAACATTATACCCTAAACATATTGGATTCATTGAATAATTTTAAGGCATCTATTTCCCTTTGGGATGTTTTCCATATGTCTACCCAAAAAGAGATCTTGAGAAAATAGCTATCCACTATCCCTACTAGTCCTTCACCTTAAAATAAAATTCATGGTCATGTTTCTCTTACAAATGCCACATTCAATGGTGAGGGTCATGTCACACATAGTGAGTATCTCCAATTTTTTTAGTTTCCACAATGTCATTAAGGAGAATATTTCCATTAGACTCTTTTCCATGTCCCTTAGAGTGAAATAACTTGATTGGTATAGGAATTTTATCAATGGATGAATCACATCATGGGATGACTTTGGAGTGTTTTTAAATTCAAGGTTTGAAGATGAAAGTGACCATACTTCTCTCATACATTAGCTCAATGTGATCAAAAGATCCTCCAAGGAAATAATGCATGACTTCAATGAGAGGTTTCAAAAGACTTGGTATAGATTGCCTCCTATGATGAGACCACCTACTAGCTTTATGTTCATAACATATTTGAGATCCACTGGTACTAATATTGCTATCATGTTTTAATCCATGGGTGGTTTCACTCTTCCTAAAGCATATGAACTTGCCATTAGAAATGATAATGGCCTCATTTAATAAGTTAATTTTGCTCCTAAGGTGTCTATGCCTCTAATGCCTAATGTTCTAATTGATTCTCCAATCATTACTCAAGTTCTTAATGTAAATTCTAAGCCTAGAACTGATCCTAAGAAGGTACATGAACCTGATCCATATGCAATAATTGAAACCTTAGAATTTTATCTTAGGCAAGAGTGAATGCAAATTTATGTGAATCAAAACCCCTATCCTTATTAACAAACATATGGTTAGTGATATGGGAGGGGAAAAGGTCAAGGTCAGTGTAACTTCAATAGGTCTACCAATGTGTACAACCCCAATTCCACCACCAATGCAAGAGAGATGGGATCCATGCATAAAAGCATGGTGCAAGGAGAATATTAAAAATAAGAACAATTTATGGATGCCAATGAGGATGTATATCAATCTATAATTTATCAAGGATGATTCAATCCTCTCCTATCAACTAAATATGAGGTTTTAATGTAAGCAAGTGAGGATTAGCAGCATCGAGAGGAAAGTTTCACTAATATCTTCATGGAAGACACTTTTGTTATCAATAAATGAACAAATATTGAAAAAAATACAAGATACAAGAGGAAGGATATACTATATAATAATAGCATGCCTATAATCTAGCCTAATCCTCCTATAATGTAGTAAGGCATGGTAGTCAAAAACAATCCTACACCTCATTCAAGTTAGAATGTGGTAAGGTCTGCTCATGGTTCTTCTATTCCTCAAGTTTAAACAAATTATTTTCCTTGAAGGACTCAAGATAAGGTAAGAACTTATACCCTAAACATAATGGATTCATTAAAGAATTCTAAGGCATCTATTTCTCTTTGGGATGTTCTCCATATGTCTGGCCAAAAGGATTTCTTGAAAAAATAGAAATCCACTATCCCTACTAGTCCTTCACCTTAAAATAAAGTTCATGGTCATGTTTTAAATTGTAGGATAATTTTATGAAGATAGATCAACAAGAAGCTTTCAATGCAAAATAGAGGAACATAAATTAGCTTCATTAAAAGGGTAAATTCTCTCATAGGCCTACTCCTCAATGAAAGATATCAGAGGAGACAAATCAATAGGTAGACTTTTAAATGGAAAAGAATTACCTATAGGCCTACCCCTTTGTGTATATGGACTTAAAGTTTAGAGATTATGGAGTCATTTGAGAAGATCAAAATAGCTCAGTTTCTATCCATACCTTCATCTAGTACATGACACTTTATCTTAAGAGAACAATAAAATCAACAAGAATCTTCCACCAATGATTGGGCATCACTACATAGAGCAATGATGAATAATGTCAAACATGCAATAAATTTACTAATACATTTGAAAATAGTATGAGGATGTATATGGTATATCTATAATATTTTCTATGTCATCATTTCTACATATATAATATAAAAAACACCAATAATGAAAACCCTCAGGCATTGTTATCAATCTTGGTTTGAAAACTAGCTTGATGGTAGGACAAGTACTGGAAAAATGAGCCTTGATTAGAAAACAAATTTTACTAGCTATTCTAGGGTAAACCAATTGGGAAAAGTTAAAAACTAGAAATGCCTACTTTTCCCACCTAAAATAAATACTTGGTTTCTAGATTTTTATGCTCTCATTTTTAAAAAAATTTGGGCTTCCATTATTCAAACATATTTTCCACTATGTCTAATGGGGTTGACATAAAGAAATACAAGGCAAACTAAAGTTGTGCCAACGTATCTAGTTTCTTTTATTTCATTTTTAAATTTATTTGTAATTTTTGTTATTACATAAAGATATATTTCTTTTGGGAATAAGGAAAAAGAATCAAATATCCCCACACTTTATACATATTTACATTGGAATGCATGAGAACATGCATGGTATTAGGTGTGAAAGAGGATAAAGAGAATAGTCTCACCAATAAATCAAGAATGTGGCTTAGTAAAAACAAATTTGACATTGATAGAGGCATATAGTTTCATCATTATTTTGTAATATTCTCAAGCAAAAAAATTTACTTCATATATTATATCAAAGTTGATTTGTAATCAAAATAAATAAATGTAATCAAAACATGAAATTATCAACACAAGAACCTAATCTCACCTCATTTTTAAAAAAGAGGGCAACATGAGAATTCCACACAAGAATATGTGTCAAAAATAAATCAAGGATAGAAATAAAATTTACACACAAGAACCTATCCCTGACAAATGTATTTTATTAACTACTTTCATTATAAACTTTTGCCTAAAAGATTCTACAATTTAAAAATAATTTTACTTATGCAAGGTCAAATCTAGAAAGACTATTTGAAAATGAGAACATCTAACTCATGCATTTGTATCTCAATGAATTTTCAGATAAAAGAATAATATGCATGAGGACATGCATGAGGTTAGGTGTGGGAGAGATGATGAGACCATAAAATGGTTCATTATATCTATGAAACAACATCCTTTTTCTTTTCATAGGAAGTGGATTTAAGCATAGTTTTTGAACTTATGATTTATTTAGAATGAAATAGAGAACTATATCTTGGTTATTTATTTATAAATCATTGTTTTCTTATTTATTTATTATTATTATTATTACTAAATATATATAAAAATTTGTTAATGTGTATATATTATCCCATAATAATCTATATTATACATGAGCATGAGGTACTAACCAAACATCAACTTTGAGGTGAGCTATAGGCACTCTATACATAGTTACGGCTCACCTAGTATAGCTATGGACTCACCCAAATTTACTATGGACTCACTCAATTCATATCTATGAACTCAACCAATAGCTCTAAATTCATGTAGTTCATTGATTGAAGTTTGGTTAAAAGCATCAAATGTCAAAGGAGCCAACATAGTCATCAACAGTTCAAAGAATGTAACTTGAATAAAATCTATGGACTCTACAGGTTCTAAAATCTATGGACTCTATAGGTTAGAAATCTAAAGACTCTATAGGTTCTAAAATATATAGACTTTATAGGTCTTAAAATATATGGACTTTATAGGTCTAAAATCTATAGAATCTATAGGTGTGATATCTATAGACTCTATAGGTCTAAAATCTATAGACTCTACAGGTCTAAAATCTATGAACTCTATAGGTTTAGAAATATACAGACTCTATAGGTTTTAAAATCTATAGACTCTATAGGTATATCTACATACTATGTAGGCATATATACAAATTGTGTAGGTATATCTATGGACTATTTTAGAATTGTATCTAATTTTAGATTTATATAATTTTTTTCCATAAATAATTATCTTCATATTTCATGAAGATTGAGCTTATGTTGTAAATACATAATAACATCTCTCTCCATATTTTGTGGAATATTGAGATAAACTAGAATATATTTGTAATGTTTCTCTCTATATTTGGTGGAGAGCATCTAGGATTGTTATTCTTGAATAAGGAGTTGGTTGGAAGCATTAGATTATAAATCCAACCTCTGATACAATTGTAACCAATCTTAGCTATCAATAATACATTCTAAAGTTTGTGACAAAAACTACAATGTTCTGATTAAAATCCTCTTTTGAGGAACAAGTTGGCCACTCATTCTAAGGAATATGGATAAAAGTAATTTTATTTATTTATTTATTTATTTATTTATTATGTAATTATGCTTTTGAATTACTATTATTTATTTTTCATCTTATTTTTTTAAAAGTTTGTTGTGAACCTACAGGTGTTTTATATGTTTATCATTTATTTTCAATTCAATAATTTACTTTCCTACAAGTGTGATTTAATTTTTTCAAGTGTGCTTTTCCATTATTACAAGTGTGATTTACTTTTTTGAAAAGTTTGGTGTTATTCACTTTATTTCAAGTGTTATTTTCAATTATTATAAGTGTGGAGTGTGGTAGAAGAGACCAGTTTCTAGATATCTCTTTCTCTTATTGCATACAACCTTGGGCACCAGCCCTGGATTGATATTATTAAATGATGAATTGATGACTCATCATATTTATTTGATGGAAATTTGTCCTGTGATTCATTGTATGTTCTATTATATATTCCATTCTAATGTAGATATAAATCCCCATCTTATCTTGACACATATTTTGTTGACTCTTGGACTTCATTCTTCTCACTTCTCTCTCAAATTATATAAGTAGTAGCCATTTTAGACCTTGTAAGCTAATTCCAGTCCATGTATGGTGAAGCCATAATATATTTATGTTTTACTTTGTATTTAAATAATAAATTCAAATCTAGTTTTGAGTTCATGAATATTTGTCTATGTGTGCAAAGTGATGTATGGTGATGTTAAGTGATAATCGTATCTCCTTATACTCTCATGTTTATGTAAGAGTTACCATTTTAATAGGTCATATAGAGTGTAGATAGTGTTTTAATCTCCTTTAAAGTGTTTAATTTTGATTAGATTGTGAAATATACCCTCTGGTATACTTAACTTGTGTTGTCTTATGCATATCACCTCTATATTGAAACATTTATGTTAAAACCTATTAAGACTTTAAAGCTAGTTTTTAGGTATTATTGCTTATTAAAATAAGTATGATGGTTTTGTGGAAATAATTTTGGTATATCAACCCATTATATTAGTTTAATTTTATATAAACTTTTGTCTAATTTTTCACAAGTAATTAGCTAATTAGGTAATAAGCACTTCAAGGCAAATTCATGGAGATAACCCTTAAATCTAGAGTTCTACTTCTACTATAGGTAACCCCACATACATATAAGTATTCCCATGTTGAAAAAATATGGAGGAGGTTTGAACACCATAATTTAGGGTGAAATAATTAGTGACAATAGTTTTGGCACGCTTAGTGGGACCCATTATCCTCAAGACAACTTGTCAAGGTTAGTGTTGGTCTTGAGAACAACTATAAATTGGTGTGCTAAACTCAATTCAAGATAAAATATAATTCAAGACCATTGTATTATCATAAATTTTCTCTCATACTTCAGGGTCCTTACTAGGTAATCATCTAAAAGAGTTCTCTATCCTATCAATCCACTTATCCACACTGAACTTCCTCTTAAAGTTTAATACCCTCAGCCTAATATTCCCTTTGAAGACTAATAAGATTTTTATATATAATAAAGTGAGCATCATGAATATTTCTAATCCATAATGGAAAGGCCACAAGCCTTCCCTACCTTTAATACCAATAATCCAATTCATCTTGATTCATATGATGTCATTACCCCTAATGCCATAAAGAGTGTGCCAACATTCAATGGTGAGGGTAATGCCACACATAATGAGTATCTCCATTTTTTTTAGTTTCCACAATGTCATTGAGGATAATATTGTCATTAGATTCCTTGTCATGTTCCTTAAAGGGAAATAACTTGATTGGTATAGGAATTTTCTCGGTGTATGTATCACATCATGGGATGACTTTGGAGTGTTGTTAACTTCAAGGTTTGAAGTTGAAATTTACCATACTTATCTCATACATTAGCTTAATGTGATCAAAATATCCCCCAAGGAAACAATGCATGACTTTAATGATAGGTTTCAAAAGACTTGGTATAGATTTCCTCCTATGATCAGACTACCTACTAGCCTTGTGTTCCCTACATACTTGAGATGCACTGGTCCTAATATTGTTATCATGCTTTAATCCATGGGTGGTTTCAATCTTCTAGAAGCATATGAACTTGCCATTAGAAATGATAATGGCCTCATTCAATAAGTAAATTTTCCTCCTAAGGTGTCTATGCCTATAATGCCTAATGTTCTAATTGATTCTCCAAGCATTACCCAAGTTATTAATGGAAATTCTAAACCTGGGACTACTCATAAGAAGGTAGATGAACCTAATCCATATGCAATAATTTAAACCTTAGAAGTTGAGCTTAGGCAAGAGTGAATGAAAATATGTGTGAATCAAAACCCCTATCCTTATTAACAACCATATGGTTAGGAATATAGGAGGGGAAGAGGTCAACGTCAGTGTAACTTTAATAGGCCTTTCAATGTGTATAACCCTAATTCAACCACCAATGTAAGAGAGATGGTATCGATGCTTAAAAACATGGTGCAAGGAGAATTTTAGAAATAAGGGAAATTTATGAATGCCAAGGAGGATGTATATCAAGATCTAGTTTCTCAAAGAGGATTTAATCCTCTCCTATCGGCTAAAGATGAGGTTTTAATGTAAGTAAGTGAGGATTGATAGCCTCAAGAGGAAAGATTCACTAACATCTTGGTAGAAGACACTTTTGTTATCAATCAAAGAACAACTATTGAAAAAAATATAGGATCCAAGAGAAAGGATCTAAGAGATGGTAATAGCATGCCTATAAGTTCACCTATTCTTCCTACAAGGTAGCAAGGCATGGTTGCAATCATGGTAGTAAAATAAATACTACACCTCATTCAAGTTAGAATGTGGTAAGGTTTTCTCAAGGTTATTCTATTCCTCAATTTTAAACAAATTATTTACCTCCAAGGACTTAGGATAAGTTAAGAATTTATACCCTAAACATAGTGGATTCATTAAATAATTCTTAGGCATCTATTTCCCTTTGGGATGTTCTCCATATGTCTGGCCAAAAGGAAATCTTGAAAAAATAGATATCCACTATCCCTACTAATCCTTTACCTTAAAATGAAATTCATGGTCATGTTTCAATTCATACATAGCTTTATTAAATCTGGCTACATGGTTACTAATATTTGAGAGAATAAATCCCTTAGGCTACTCAATGTAGACTTCTTCTTCTAGATTCCCATTTAGGAAGGTATATTTGACATCCATCTAAAACACTTTGAAATTTTTAAATACTACATATGCAAGAAACATTCTAATAGCCTCTAGCCTTGCCACTGGTTCAAAAGTTTCTTCAAAGTCTAATCCTTTAATCTAAGAATATCCTTTACATACTAATCTTGTTTTATTCTTGGTCACTTCTGAATTTTCGTTTAACTTATTTATGTAAACCCATTTTGTTCCTATGACATTTCGATCTTTGGTCTAGGCACTAACTCTGAAGTATCATTCTTTTCTATCTGATTTAATTCTTCATCCATTTCCTTAACCCAATGCTTATCATGTATAGCTTTTGAAAAAGTTCAAGGCTAAATTATGGATAAAAAATAGAAATTAATTTGCTTAGATTCACTTACCATCATTATTCTAGTGTGAATTCATTCATTTATATCCCTGATGATTTCAATTTCATTATGATTTCTTTGGACATAATTGGATGGAGTTTTGGTGTCCTTTTTTTCCTTCTCATCTTCATCTGATTCTTCAAAATCTTCCTTTTCAATGATTTTAGGAATGTCTATTAGATCGCTAATCCTTTGTGTTCCTTCTATCTTGACACTTGAACTTTCAACTATTTTCTTGGTTATTTTGTTATAAAATTTACAATATTTAATTTTGTAAGAATAACCAAGAAATATGCCTTCATTTGCTCTAGATTAAAACTTACCTAGCTTTTCATCAGTTTTCTTTATCAAAAATCTGCTATTGAAAACTCTAAAATAATCAACTATTACTAGTTTTTCTTACCATAGCTCATAGAGAGTCTTGTCACTATTGAATCTCAATAATTATATATTTGAATATGCACTTTTATAAAAACTACCTCTCTCTATTATTTATTTGGTATCTTGGATTCATTTAGCATTGTCCTTGCCATCTCTTGAACTATTCTATTTTTTTTGTTTAACTACTCCATTTTGTTATGGTGTTCTATCTGTTGAATAATGTCTATTTATTCCATGGTCTTTACAAAACTCAAAAAATTTCTCTAACATGAATTCTCCTCCTCAATCTGATCTTAGGCACTTAATCTTCAAACTGGTTTCATTTTTGACTAATGCTTTGAATTCTTAAAAATGTCTGAAAGCTTCTAATTTTTTATTTAAAAACATTACCCAAGTCATACGTGAAAAATCATAAATAAGCAAAATGAAACATTTATCACCTTAAGTACTTTGAGTTCTCATAAGTCCACATAAATTAGTGTGAACGAGCTCTAACATCTGAGTGGTCGAGTACTCTTTTATTTTGAACCACCTTCTGGCCTACTTCCCATGTTGACAAGGTTCACAAAGCATGTCAGATGGATATGTAATATTTGGAAGTTTTTTAACTACTTTCTTCTTTCTGGTGTTGATAATATTTTCAAAAATTTTGTGCCTTATTCTCCTATGACATAGCCAACTTTCTTCAATCTGATTCAAATAACATCTTTAATCTTTGATGTCTGATAACATATACAAATTATTGCATGTTCTCTGAGCATCTACAACCAACACATCTAAATTTTTTATCCTAATTTCACAACATTCTACATAAAAATTTAATGCATGACCCTAATCACACATTTAACTTACACTCAAAATATTATGCTTAAGACCTTCTACATACAAAACATTTTTAGTTTTAGTTCTACCATTATCCAAACTTAGTGTAACTTTTCTAGCAATTATATCAATAGTATTATCACTAAATTTCACTATGCCACCATTGATCTTCTTCAAGGTTACAAAATTTATTTTTTCTCATCTCATGTTCCTCAAACATCCACTATCACTAAACCATTGATTCTCTTCATTTATTGCATGTAGAGCTGTCTATACCAACATAGATTGTCTAGGTTGTTTCTTCTGCCATGAACTTGTCTGAACTTTCTTCTTGATGAATATAACCTTGAAACTCTAGTCCTTCTTGACTAACTCAAACACACTTCTACAATAATATGATATGTTTTCAAAGTTATTTCACTTGTAACATATTATGTCCTCTTCATTAAAGCCTGATAGAGGAGCAAAAGAGTTGTGGCTTCTACTTGACTCTGCATGACTTTCCTTCTCCTTATTTTTAAAATTGTTAGCCCTTTTTTCACATTCTATTTTCTTATGACCATATATATTACAATAAATATAATAACCATAAAAATAAGACCTATTTGTGTATCTCTACCCTTATTACCTTTATTAGCTCTGTTCCTTCCAACCTTCTTTGTTTGAGATGTCTTTTGTATTCTTAACTTCTTCCCTTTTTATTTCCTATTTTGTAAGAGCTTAAACATGGTTCTTTCCTTTTTCCTTATCTGTTAAAATATTGGCCTCCCTTTTCTCTTTTTCAAATCTGATATCTATCTTATCTGACATTGATTTTTGACTTTCTAATATCTTATTTAACATATTAGTGATATTATCAAATTTTGAATCATTGACTGCTCTATCACTGATTGATTTATTTATTTTCTCAAGATCTACTTTTAAAGAAATAATTTCAATAACATACCTTTCACACTATTTACTTAATTTTGTCAACTGTGCCATTAGATCTTCTTCATTTTTCTTGGCTTCTTAAAAGTGTACTTTAGATCTTCAATTATTTCATTTGACTCCATTTCATTTTTCTTGATTTGGAGATTTAATCTTTTATTCTTCTTCTCAAGATATTTTAACTCTTCTAAGGAAAAAATGAGTTCTCCTTCTAAATTCACTTCAGCTTCATACTGTTCTTCTTCTTGATCATCTATACTTTTGATTGTGGATGAATCTTCATGTAAGGCCATGAATGGAATCTCTTCAATTTCTGAAACTTTTACATCATATCTCAATGGTAGAGATCTCAAAACTTTTTGAACCATAATTGATTCTTCTAACTTTTCTCCAAGACCTTAAATCTGATTAACTATTTGATCAACCCACAAAAGATGACTTGCTATATTTTATTCCTCTTCCATGTTCAAACTCTCAAACTATCTTCTAAAATTTTGAAGCTTAGCTTGCTGAACCTTTCAATCACCTTTGTAAATATTCTCAAATTTTACACAAGTTTCATGAGCATATTTACATTGCATAACTTTAACAAAGTCTAATTCACATAAAACACATAAAATATCATTTAAAGTTTTATAATTATTTTCACTTGCCTTATTTTATGCTAGAGTAGTTATGAGTGTCTGTGGCTCTTCATATTTCTCCAACACTTCTTGCCAAATATCGAATCTAAAGGCCATCAAATAAATCTTCAACCTTATGCTCCAAAAAGCATAATTTTTTTGATCAAACAAAGGTTCCTTATTTGTATAAAAACCTTCATGTGATCCATCCATTGTGCTTTCCTGATCTACCTTCGAGCTATAAAACTTCTTCTAAAGGAACTTTCTCTAATACAAATATTTAAGCACAAAATATACTGAGAGGGGGGGGGTGAATCAGTATATTATATATCTTTTTAATTAATCAAATTCCTTTATTTAACCACTTAAACACACATTAAAGATATGTAATAAAACTAAAACAATAATATGCACCACATGAGAGAGAGAGAGAGAGAGAGAGAGAGAGAGAGAGAGAGAGAGAGAGAGAGAGAGAGAGAGAGAGAGAGAGAGAGAGAGAGAGAGAGAGAGAGAGAGAGAGAGAGAGAGAGAGAGAGAGAGAGAGAGAGAGAGAGCAGATTTTTACATGGAAACCCAAATTGGAAAAAACCATTGAGAACAATCTCAAGTATATGAATGAGCACTAACTCAAATTACAAATTTTTCAAGAACCAACTTGTAGGAATACCAACCCATAGGAGAACCAACCCCTTGCAAATATTTTTGAGCACCAACTCATAGGAGAACCAACCCCTCTTGTGTATTAAACACAAATATCTCTCAATGTTTCTTTCTCAACAAATGATATAACTCTACAATATATCCTACTTTTATCTCTTTAAAAACAAATATAAATCATGCACTCTCTTGCATATTACAAATATACTCTCAAGCCTTTATTTATAGCTTTCCAAATGACCTTTAGCATTCACCCTTTGTGACCCTTTCAATCCTCATAGAAAATGTTTCCAAACTTGCATGATTCTTTGTATCCTTGAATTCAAAAATTCACATGGTGACTCTTCATAATCAAATGCATCCTTTTCTTTTTTTCTTTATCTTGGTGACTTTTCATATTCCTTAAAAGTGTACCTTCATGAAAAAATGTGCCATACCCTCTTTTGTCTTCACATGGTGACTCTTATAATTCCTCAAGATGACTCTTCATGAGAAAATGCATCCCATTCCTCTTTTGTCTTTACCTTGTGACTCTTTGACTTCTCCATGGGGCCTCTTTTGACTTATTATATGCAACTAAAAATATATTTATTTAATATTAAATAAATATTAACACACATTAGCCAAGATATAAATATTAAAAACACCATTAAATGTAATGGGGCCTCTATCACCAATGCTAGAACTTTGAAATCAATGAAAATATTTCCAACAATACTAAATTTGAGAAACCTCCACCCTTTTACCTCACTTTCATAGTGGGGTACAAATTAGTACACAATTACATAGTTGATAATGGTGCTTCTACATCAGCCATGCCCAAAGCTGTAGCTAATAAGTTGGGCCTAAAATATTAACCCCATATCAAAAGATTACTTTATATATATGGTACACCTACTAAGACAATAGGGTTGATTAAAAAGATTAAAAACATGAAGGTGTTCTTCCATGACTATCATAATTTTCCCATCCTTCAAGACATTGTTGTTGTGGACCTTACTACTCATTTTGTAATTTATCTTTCAAAAGACTTTACAGCTAAGATAGGTGGATATATCTTAGTTTATTTGTCCTTATTATCCTTTAGGATAATGTATGGAAAAAGGTGACCATTAGAACTCAAACCCTTTCAAGGTTTCACATTCAACCCTATGTTGAAGCAAGCTCTAACTTGAATTGTGTGATCAATGAGAAGGAGGAGTCTAATGTGGATGATGGTGCTTCTAAACATAAGGGCATAACTAACTTATTTCTAGATTAATATGGTGTATATGCTTCTAAACATTATTCTTATGCATACTTTAATAAAACTAACCTTAGTACTTATATCATCCATGAAGAGCCATTTAAAGGAGTTGAGGTAAGTGTTGAGCATCCTTTCTCGTAAGCTACTGAGAGTAACTAATTTATTCATGCACATGAAAATGATGGATTGAATAATATTATTGATCACCATAGTGGGAATAATGATGTATTTATGCCTACAATTTTTGAGGTTACCCTTGATGATGACACTCATGAGGAAGAGGAGGATGACTTATGAAAAGAGTTCAATGTCATATGTCAAGAATTTTCTCAGCTAAGTAATGATATTTCCCTTTCTAAAAAGTATATATTTGATGTGTTTATTAATGAGACCAATTAGAAGGATCTTGAGTGTTTTATCAAGCATGAAATTAAAGGCCATGTTATGAAGGAAGATGAACATCAATCTACTATCCCAACGTCTACATTCATAGAGGAGTCTCATGAGTCCATGGTAGTTTTCATTATGCCTAAATAATAATAAAGAACTCCATATGAGGCAAGGCCACATTTAGAGGTGTTGTATCACAAATAAGAGGAGCTTGATGCTCCTAAATTTCAAGTAAACATTATCATAAAAGAAAAAAAGATGAGGCAACTGTCATCACTCCTACTATATATTTTTAGGAATGTAAATTAGATGTGACAAAGATAAATCAACTTGAATCTCCAATCAAGGATTTTAAAGAGCAAGGAAGAAAATTCACATATATTTCAAATAATCCACTTGCAAACTTAAGAAGATCCGAAGGTGATAGGCTTCTTGAACATTCACATATGCAAGTGCATGATGATGGACATGCTTCTCATGCTAGATTTCCTTCATGGAGTGATAAAGATGTAAGAGGCACCCATCCTTGACCATATTTTAAGTATGCTAATATGGTTTTTCACCTCAAGAGTGAGGTTTCATAAATATTAGATTAGGTTTGTGTCTATCTTTCTTTTAGTTGGGTTATGTTTCATAAGTGTTTTAGTTGAACACATGTTTATTTCCCTTTGGTGTGTCTTATTTTATGTGTCTTTCCTTTATGTTTGGTATGGTTTCAAAGGGAAAATTATGTGTCAAACTAGTGTATAGGTGACTCCATGTCCCAATAGATAGGATTAGGCTACTGGTCTTGGCATAACAAGCATACCACCCTTGGAAAATCACCAAGAATGTTGACTATTTTGACCATAAGGTTCAAAATAATTTCAACCCCTTATAGTCAAAAACATGATATGGCAGTATTTTTTAATGTAATATGGTGTGTCATAGTCCTTTTTATGTGATTTAATGTTCTATTATCCTCAGTCATGGTCACAATTAGTCTTTATGTCATTTTGTGTCACTTAGGGGTCATATATGGGTCATAAATGACGGTGGTATAGATTTAATTGGTGTAAAAAAGTGTTATAAACTTATTTATAATGTGAAATATGTTATATTACTTGTAAAAAATGTCTAAACTAACTAAAAATTGTAGGTTTTTTAATTGAAAATTAAAAAACAAGTGAAAAGAAAGACTTTTGGCAGTTGTACAGCCTATGGAGGAGATTGGCATATGGGAAAAGCTTATGTAATGTATATTAATATTATATGAATCAATTTACATTATTTACATGCTTTTTAAAGAATAAAATTTTTACCAAAACCATTTATATTCTCCATTGCTACATTAGGCATGTAAAAATAGTTAGCATGTCTTTGGATGGTATGGCCAGTAGGATGAATTCGAGGTTAAATGATATTGGTGATGGATATTAAACTTTTTTTGATTAAAATTTATGGAAGTATTTAAATTATTGGCTTACTATGCTTTATTAACCATCCTTTAGAAGTTAACTATCTTGATTTGCTTGATAATCTACATACCTTAACAAGTTTTTCTTCTATTTAGCTAGTCCATATAATCTATTTGGATAATTTGATTATATAGGATTAATAATTACTTATCTCATTTATACCATATTTTGTTTCATTTTTTTAAGTTATTTTATGATTTCAAACCTCTTAGGTTTCAAGTGGAGTATGCTAGTGAGGTTGTATACATGTTTACCAATTGTAAAAGGTTTAGTTTCTCTATAATTTTTTCAAATAAATGTGAGGTGTTTTGTTTAATATATTCCATTGTATTCTTCATCCAATCTACTTCCAAGAAAAATATCACAAGATAACACCAAATAATATAAAATTAAGGATGTGGCACATAATCAGTTTCCTACATATAAATCAACTAAGTGAGGTGTCTTGAAGTGTGAGGATGTTCACATAATGTAGATGAAGAGTATCAAGTTGATGAAAACCTTATTATAACATGAGATATCAATCCAAACTCTCCAAATTTCACATAAGGTACTATGAAAATCAATGCAAAATATCTACATAGTCATACACGATTAATGTGAACCTGCAGGTTCTCTCAAGAGAATGTCACATTGAAATGGGGTGTGGAAACTTGTTTCAAGCCTTAAAATGTTGTAAATTATCATTTGAACACTTTGAGAGAGTATAAAAATGGTTATGAATTTATATCATATGCACACTACATATATTCATAGCCACTGCCCTATGTACAAAAATACACACCTACATGTGGCTTACAAAGACACTTGAAGGTGGTCTTGGAAATGTACAAGCATGTGAGAATACCTTCATTAAGTGTGTGGATATATATTATTTTATGAGTAACATGGTTAATATATCTAGTATCAATCAGACTTAAAGATTCATATGCATATTTGAAGAGTAAAGTTTAGGGACAAGTTCCCTAAAAACACCAAAAATACAAGCCCTAGCCACATTTGTTGTTACCAAATGATGATTTACATGGAGACTATGTGAGTTTTAATGGTAATATATTATATCCTTAATATAGGTACATACATTTACAAAATAGAGTGGGTGTGTGACTATAGTAACATTATGTTTAGAGGCCTCCATTCTTAGCATATGTTTCACGTATAAACATTTAGTGTTTTATATATGATCTTAGCTCCAAATAGATTTACATCCCAAAATTGCATAAAAATAATAGACCTTAATTGATATATGATTATATTGAGGTGATAAGGACATTTATGTTTCAATTATCATAAACAAGGGTTTTAATTCAAGGTATTGACCTTCATCAATACCTATGGGTGTGTCATTTTAAAAAAAAGTCACCTACAAACCTGACTGAAGGTGACTCACAAACTCATGAAGTGAACTTTGGTAACATTAGTCTTGGAAACATATATATTTTTCAAAATGTCAATTGATTACAAATACCTCAAATGGATCCTAAACCATTTGAAAATTATCTCAGGGTTTAATATTCACCTATAGGACCCCTATTTGCTCCAAATTGGTCAACTATTAGTTGACTATAGTAGATAGTGAGCTAGAACATGGTGTTATTGAGGTTGACACAACATGAGCATGGTGTGAATAGATTAAAATGAATATAATGTGTTATTAGAGATTGATATAAAATTTAGGATTAATAAATAAAGTAATAATATGTATACACCTACAGTTATACCATTCACTTGAATAAATAATACAGTTACAGTCAACCTATAGTTTTGTCTAAGTAAGAGTAAAGTGTATGTTGAAGTGATTATCAAGAATTGGGTGGTAATTAGGTTTTTTATCAAATTAACCATGGCTAAAATAGTATTATGATAACCTCATATAGTATATATAGTTAATGGAATGGTTTTCATACAAGCAACTTGTAGTCCATAGGTAAAGCTTGCACATAGTGAGTACTCATGAATCTATCTTGAGGTTTTGAGTTCTTAAGAGGTGATAAAAACTTAATCTATCCTTTAAAAATTTGTTTATAAGTTATCCATGACCTAATAACACACCTCATATAATTTTTTTTCATGAAGTAATAAGGGAGATGCCCCTTTGTTTTGTCTCAGACATAAGACAATCCAAAATGAACAAACCCTACAAACATAGTGAACAAATTCTAGAAAAGTGATTTGAAGATTGTTGAAACATTTCATGGAGGTGTATAAAGTGTTAATAACATAATATACCTAATTCATAGTATATCATATATATTTTACATAATCAAATTCCTTTACTTTAACCACTTAGTCACAAATTTAAGATATGTAATAAAACTAAAAGCAATAACATGCACAATGTGTGTGTGTGTGTGTGTGTGTGTGTGTGTGTGTGTGTGAGAGAGAGAGAGAGAGAGAGAGAGAGAGAGAGAGAGAGGAGAGAGAGAGAGAGAGAGAGAGAGAGTGAGAGAGAGAGAGAGAGAGAGAGAGAGAGAGAGAGGAGAGAGAGGAGAGAGAGAGAGGAGAGAGAGAGAGAGAGAGAGATGAGAGAGAGAGAGAGAGAGAGAGAGAGACCAAATTTTATGTGGAAACCCAAGGTTGGAAAAAACCATGGAGAACAACCTTTAAGTATATTAATGAGCACCCAATAAAGTTTACAAAGTTCATAAGAACCAACTTTTTTAGGAGATCTAACCCCTTTGATAAGCACCAACACAATAATGATTTGTGAGCACCAACCCCTCTTATGTATGAAACATCATTATCTTTCAATGTTGCTTTCTCAACAAATGATAACACACTACTATATCTATTCTTTTTCTCCGGTCTCCTTTTCTCTTCTCAACTAGATAAAATCATTCACTTTCATACATCAAAAATAGATTCCCAACTCTCCTTTTATAGCCTTCCAAATGGTCTTTTGGAAATAACCCTTTGAGACCTTTCAATTCACATAGAAAATGGCACCAAACTTGTATTCCATGAACCCTTATAATTCCTCAAGGTGAACCTTTCATGGGAAAATGCATCCTTTCCCTCTTTTTTATTTTATCTGGTGACTCTTTGAATTCCTCATGGGCCCGCTTTTGTCTTTATGCAACCCAATATATATTAGTTAATATTTTAATTAATATTAACACACTTTAGCCAAGATATTGAACATTAAAAATACCTTTAGACATTAAATTATATATTTATAGACTTTTGACATTTGACATCAATGACAATATTTACAACAAAAATTTCTATGAGGCATGGACCAACATGAAAAATCATACACAAGTGTTAGAAAATCAACAAGGTGGTCCCAAACCCATATGGATGCAATCAAATCCTACTAGCCATAATCGAGGCATAATGCCCTAAAACGGGTTCAAATTAATTTTTAGTGATAGGAGAGTGTTTTCAAATCATTGAAACACTTTCATGGGGAGTCATAAGGAGTTTTTGAACTTTTATAAGTGCAAAGTGAGATAATAGGTAAGCCATTTATTTGGCTTAATACCATCACAAGGTATGTATAACAGAGAGCAAAACTTGAGTGGCTAATTTGAGAAGCTCAAAAAAAAATTATGATTAGCATGGGAGTATAAGGATTTGGGATATGTTTAAATAGTATTTAAACAAATACTTTGTGGACTTTTTATTAGGGTTCCAACATTAGACCTTTATGAACAAACCTTAAGGTTTAGAAGTACTCAAAACCCTCTCAACCCCTTGATAAGGTCCCAATTTAAAAAATGAAGGGAATATATATAAGCTATAATGAGCATGAAATTTATTTAATATTGTATAGGGACTCCTTAGGGCTCCTTCCCATCCATTTGAGTTATACCTTACATGTATGGATAGGGTGGAAAATTGGTTTTCCTTGATAGTTTTATCTATTATGTAGGTGTATAAGGGTTCCAAAATATTAAAATAACTTTAGGGAGATATTTTTTTGACTTGATATAACCTATAATTTCCTTTTATTTTATAAATATATCTCACAAGTTTTTTTGTTAGTACCTTCATCTCAACCAGTCCAAACTAGCATAGTGAACAAGGAATGGCCACCAAGTGAGAGGTTGAAAAATATAATTAGGAATCCTTTTATGGTATACCCTAATTAATATAATACCATTAGGTTTATTTAAAAATTTTCATAACACTCCTATGTATATATTGGATTGGAAACCTAAAGACAAAATTGGTGCCAAGTGTGAGAGGTGAGTGAAATATGGATGATTATGATTATTGGTAGTTCTAACTCATGTCAAAAATAATAATTATGATTAGGGACAACCTCTGATGCACGTTATATATTTTTTATAAACCCTAAGTTCTAAATTCAATCATCTCATTTATTCCTAGTCTAATATGGAGTGTTCTAAAGAGGCCAAATGATGAAGGCAATTTCTAAGCAAGCAAATGAGCTATCCTACACTACATTTAAAGAGTTTCATGTCTTTAAGGGACATATTTCCTATGATACCTTTCATTTTATATTATATATGCCATTATAATTCATATTTAACTCCCCATACCATATTTACACATGTTATAGTGACTCTTAGACTTCATTCTTCTCACTTCTCTCTCAAATTCTATAAGTAGTAGTCATTTTGGATCTTGTAATCTAATTCCACTCCATGTGTGGAAAATCCCTAATGGATTGATGTTTTAATTTACCTTTTAAAAATAAATTAAAATATATTTTTGATTTAATGAACATTTTTATAAGTGTGCAAAGTGATGTATGGTGATGTTAAGTGATAATCTTCCATCCTTTCTTTTCCTTGTCCTCTCATATTTATGCAAGAGTTCTTATTTTAATAGTTAATATAGAGTGTATCTAGTGTTTTATGATACTTTAACGTGTATAATTATTATTATACTGTGAAATCTACCCTTTTGTTCACTTGCCTTTTGTTTTATCATCCATATCACCTCTATATTGAAACACTTATGTTAGAATCTCTTAAGACTTTGAAGCTAGTTTTTAGGTCTTGTTGCTTAGTGAAAGAAGTATGACGGTATTTTGGAAATAATTTTGGTGTATCACCCCCTTAGATTATTTAATTTCATGCAAAATTTTTTCCCTTTTCCCAAAATAAATTATTTAATTAGGTGATAAACACTATAAGGCAAATTTATGGAGCTAGCCCTTAAACCTAGAGGTCTACTTCTATTATAGGTAAACACAGATACCTATAAGTATTCCCATGTTTCCCAAATATATATGAGTATTTAACACCATCCTCTAGGGTTAAATATTTTTTTCATAATAGTTATATTGTGCATATTTTGACCCATTGTCATTAAGATAACTTGTTAATGTGAATGTTGGTCTTGACAACATCAACAATAATTTGGTGTGCTACTCAACATTTGGTGACTCCATTCAAGATAAAATATGGTTTAATACCTTTTTTTTTACATAATTTTTCTCTCATAATTCATTTAAATTACTTGGTCATCATCTAGAAGAGTTCTCAATTCTATCAACCCACATATTCAGTCTAAAATTCCTCTTGAAGTTTAATACCCTTAGCCTAATCTACCCTTTAAAGACTAAGAAGATTTTTCTAGCCATGGAAGTGAGGAGCTTAAATAAATCCAATACATAATGGATATGTAACATGCCTTCCATACGTTTAATATTTATAATATAATTCATCTTGATGCATATGATGTCATTCCCCCTAATGCCATAAAGAGTGTGCCCATATTCAATGGTGAGGGTCATGTCGCACCTAATGATCACATCAGGGATATCTCCAAAAAAATTATTTTCCACAATGTCACTAAATATAATATGGACATTAGAATTCTTGAAAGGTCCCTTAGAGGGAAATCACTTTTCCTGGTGGATGCATCACATAATGGGATGACTTTAGAGTGTTGCTAACTTTAAGGTTTGAATTTGAAATTGACCATACTTCTCTCATACATCAACTCAATGTGATCAAAATATCCCCCATGAAAACAATGCTTGAATTTAATGAAAGGTTACTTTTTGGTATATATTTCATCCTCCCATGAGACACCTACTAGATTATTTTTCCCTACATACTTGAGAGCAATTGGTACTAATATTACTATCATGCTTTAATCTATGGGTGGTTTCACTCTTCCCAAAGCATATGAACTTGCCATTAGAGATAATAATTTCCTAATTCAAGAAGTAAATTTTCCTCCTAATGTGTTTATGCGTATACTTCCTAATATTCTAGTTGATTCTCCAAATATTTCACAAGTTCCTAATGCAAATTATAAGCTTAAGACTATGCCTAAGAAGGTAGATGACCCTGATACATATGCAAGAATTCAAAAATTAGAAGATGAGATTATGAAATAGAGAATGAAAATAAGTGTGAATAAAAACCCCTATCCTTATCAACAAAAATATGGTTAGAAATATGGGAGGATAATAGGTTAATGGCATCATAACTTCAATAGGCCTACCAATGTGTAAAACCCTAATTCCACCACCAATGCAAGAGAGATGGTATCAGTGCATATAAACTTGGTATGAGGAAAATATTGGAAATAATGAAAATTTATGGATTAAAAATAGGTTGTATATGAATCTCTAATTTCTCAATGAGGATTCACTCCTCTCCTATCAATTGAAGATGAGGTTTTAATGCAATCAAGTGAGGATTAGAAGCCTCAAGAGGAAAACTTCACTAACTTCATGGTGAAAGAAAATTTTGTGATCAATAAAGGATCCTCTATTATATAAAATATAAAATAAAATATTAAAAATATATGAGATGATAATATAATGCCTTCAAGTTCACCTAATCCTCTTATAGGGTAGTAAGGCATGCCTATAAGCATGATAGTCACAAACAATCCTATACCTCCTTCAAGTCTGAATGTGGTAAGGTCTACTGAAGGTGCCTATTCCTCAAGGTTAAAAATATTATTTCCCTCTAAGGAATGAATATAATGTAATAACTTCACTAAACATAATGGATTCATTAAATAATGGTAAGGCATTTATTTCCCATTACTATGTTCTCCATGTGGCTGGCCAAAAGGAGCTCTTACAAAAACAACTATCCACTATCCCTACTATTCCTTCACCATAAATTCAAATTAATGGTCATATTGATATTAAAAATTCACCTAAAACCATTCTTGAACCATATAATAAAGCTGATATGCCTCCACCCTTCTACCTCACTCTCATAGTGGGGGATAAATTAGTACACAATTGCATAGTTGATAGTGGTGCCTCTACATCAGTCATGCCCAAAGTTATAGCTGATAAGTTGGGATTGAAATATGAAACCCATATAAAATTAGTGATTTATATATATGGTACACCAATTAAGACAATAGGGTTGATAAAAAACTTGAAGGTGTTCTTCCATGACTGTCCTAGTTTTCCCATCCTTTAAGACATTTTTGTTGTGGAATTTCCTACTAATTTTGAAATATGTCTTTCAAGAGATTTTATAGCCAAAATAGGTGGCTATCTATCATTTGGTTAGTCCTTCTTGACCTTTATTATAAGTTATGTAACCAAGGTGACCATATTGTTAGGGTATGGAGCTAAAAGCTTCACCAAGGAGCATACTAAAACAGGTTCAAGTCTACACAGACGCCGGCGTCGGTCAGGAGCGACCAACGTCGGTCAGTAGCAGTTGCAGAGGCGCCGACATTGGCAGTAGGGTCGGTCGACGACAGTCACAGGCAAACTGATAGGAACTGACGTCGGTTACCTGCGTGTCCAGAAAGCTATTTCCGTGGACAACAGCGAGTGTTTGCATGATAAGTTTGAGTTGTGGACTCAAGCTTGCGTCTCTATTATTAGCAATATTATTTTTAGAGCCCTTGTTCAAGAGGCTTAACTGTTTGTTGTAAGATCATGCTCAAGTTTCCTATTTCTATATGTAGGAAAGATCTTCTTAGCTTAGAATTGTAAGTGTTGAAGTGTAGAACTATAAGAGTAGAACATTGTGAATGTTTGAACGACAGTACTGAGTTGCATCAATCCAGGTTGTTGGATTTGAGTGTACTTGAGAGAGAGCTCTTGAGGAATAGAGATCTAGTGAGAGATCTTGTGTGCATCTGAGAGAGGTGTGGAAGAACGAAGTTTCTTCATTGTATTCCTATTGTAAAGAGTCTCAATACAAGTTTTTAGGGTGTTTTCTTGTATATCTTGTTCTGTGCTATTTATCATTTCAGTTACTTATCTATCTCATTTATTTCCACGTTTATTACTTTCACAAGTGTAATCTATTGTTGGTTTGATCCCCCAACAAGTGGTATCAGAGCCTTGGTTATAGGTTACAAGTTACAGATTACAGGTTGCTCACAGGAGTTTCTGCAGGAATTTCTGTTTGAGTGGGAGAAGCAATGGCAGAAGAAAGTAAGTTGAGAATGGAAAAGTTTAATGGCAAGAACTACAAACATTGGAGAATGCAGATAGAGGACTATTTGTATCAGAAGGATCTCTACTTACCGTTAGGTGGGATAGCAAAGAAGCCCAAGGACATGGAGGATGAAGAATGGGAAGTTCTTGACAGAAAGGCTCTTGGGTCTATAAGACTGAGTCTGGCCTCCACTGTGATATCTAATTTGTCACAGGCAAAAAAAATGGTAGAGTTGATGACTACATTAGCAAATATGTATGAAAAACCCTCAGCTTCAAATAAGGTATATCTTATGAAGTAGTTATTTAATTTGCATATGAATGAAGGTGGATCTGTTTCTACTCATCTGAATGATTTCAATGGTATTGTTAATCAGTTAAGTTTTGTCAATATTGTATTTGAAGATGAAATAAAAGATCTTTTGATATTATGTTCTTTGCCTGAAAGCTGGCATGGCTTAGTAATGGCAGTTTCTAATACTGCATCTGCATCAAATATTTTGAAAGTAGAGGATGTTGTTAGTGTTATCTTGAATGAGGAAATACGCGGGAAAAGCACAGAAGAAACATCTGGGAATGCTTTAAATTTTGAGAGCAGGGGAAGGCAAAAAGAAAAGAGCAAGAGGAGATCAAGATCTAAGTCTAAGGTGAGAGGAAGATCCAAATCTAGAAATGGCAGGAAGCCACAATGCTGGAATTGTGGAAAGATGGGGCACATAAGCAGAGATTGTTGGTCAAAGCCTAAGGAGGACAACCAACACGAAGGAAAGGAAGAAGCCAAGGTTGTAGGTATTGCATAGGATGCTTTAATTTTCTCTTTGCATAATAACATAGAATCTTGGGTATTAGATTCTGGTGCATCTTTCCATGCTACCCCTAACAGAGAATATTTCTGTGACTATATCCATGGAGATTTTGGAATAGTGTACTTAGGGGATGATGAGCCTTGTAAGATTACTGGCAAAGGTAAAGTGTAGCTGAAGATGCAGAATGGCAACACATGGGTGTTGAGAGAAGTGATGCATGTTCCTAGTTTGAAGAGAAATTTGATTTCTACAGGTAAGCTAGGTGATGAGGGTTGTACAGTAACTCTCACAGCAGATTCTTGGAAGGTGACCAAGGGTGCACTAGTTATGGCCAGAGGTAAGAGAGAAGGTACTCTCTATTTGTGTAATTGTGTTATTAATAAATCTCCTTCAGTTTTATCTACTTCAGGTGTGGATTGTAAATTGTGGCACTCAAGGCTTGGCCACATGAGTGAGAAGGGGATGTCAATTCTTAAGTCTAAAGGTATGCTTTCAGATTTAAAAAGTATGGATCTAGAATTTTGTGAGCATTGTGTATTTGGAAAATAGAAAAGGGTTAGTTTTCTCAAGACTGGGTCTACTAAGAAAAGGCAGAAGTTGCAGCTTGTTCACACAGACGTGTGGGGACCGGCTCAGGTAGCCTCTATTGGCGGATCATGGTACTATGTTACATTCATAGATGATGCCACAAGAAAGGTATGGATCTACTGTATTAAAAAGAAATATGATGTTTTTGAGACTTTTAAGTTTTGGAAGGCTATGGTTGAGAATGAAACAGGCAGAAAATTAAAGTGCCTGAGATCTGATAATGGCGGTGAGTTCTGCAGTCTTAAGTTCAAATTGTATTGTTATACACATGGAATCTATAGGCAAAGGACGGTTCCAAGGACACCTTAGCAGAATGGTATTGTTGAAAGGATGAATAGAACTATCATGGAATGTGCAAGATGTATGAGATTGCATGTAGGGTTGCCCTTAGAGTTTTGGGCAGAAGCAGTTGACACCGCAGTGTACCTGATTAACAGAGGACCCTCTACAGCGCTGGATGGTGGAATTCCAGAAGAGGCATGGACAGGTAAAAAGGTAGATCTCTCATATCTCAAAGTTTTTGGTAGTGAAGCCTTTGTGCACATAGATAAGGAAAATAGAAAGAAGCTTGATCCTAAGTCTATGAGGTGCACGTTTATAGGCTATGGCTCAGATGATTTTGGTTTCAAATTTTGGAATCTAGGAACTAACAAGGTAATCAGGAGCCGTGATGTTATTTTCAATGAAAGAGTGATGTACAGTGATTAGATAAGGAAGCTGGATCAATTTGGGCAGAGCAATAGTGAATTGGATGAAGTTATGGTCCAAAATGAGCTCGCGGGAAAAAGAAATAATCACTTGCAAGAAAACACAGAGACCGACGTTGGCAGGTTAGGAACCGGCGTCGGTAGTTCAGAAACCGATGTCGGTCATACAGAGACCGACGTCGGCAGACCAGGCACCGAGGTCAGTCAGGCAGAATCGACGTCGGCTAGTGACAGGTCTACAGGTGGCCGAGGTCGGTCACTGTCAGAAAATTTGGGTGGACAAGTCCAAGACACCCACCAGGAGGTCTGAAAGGGTAAGTAAGCCTCCAATTAGATATTCTCCTTCCTTATATTATTTATTGCTAACTGATGGTGGAGAACCAGAGAGTTTTGAAGAAGCAATACAGGTGGAGTCCAGGAGTAAGTGGGAGCGTGGCATGGTTGAGGAGATGGAATCCTTAAGAGAGAACCAAACATGGGATTTGGTTGAATTGCCAGCTGGTAAGAGAACACTGAAGAACAGATGGACCTATAGGTTGAAGGAAAGTGAGGATGGACAGATGCGATATAAGGCCAGATTAGTAGTGAAAGGATTTGCACAAAAGCCAGGTATTGACTTTGGTGAAATTTTTTCTTCGGTTGTTAAGATGACTTCTATAAGGGTTGTATTGTCTTTGGTTGCTTTTGAGGATTTGCATCTCGAGCAGCTAGATGTTAAGACAGTGTTTCTTCATGGAGATTTGGATGAGGAAATATACATGGAACAGCCAGAAGGTTTTGAGGTCAAGGGTAAGGAGAAGTTTGTGTGCAGGTTGAAGAAAAGCTTGTATGGCCTCAAGCAAGCTCCAAGGCAATGGTACTTGAAATTTGACAGGTTTATGACTGAGCATGGCTACAATAGGTGTCAATCAAACCATTGTGTATATTTCAAGAGATTTGATAATGGTAGATATATTATTCTATTATTGTATGTAGATGACATGCTGGTTACAGGGTCTCACATGCAGGATATCTCAGAGCTTAAGGAGAAGTTAGCTCAAACATTTGCTATGAAGGATTTGGGAGCAGCGAAGAAGATCCTTGGCATGAGCATTAGGAGAGACAGGAAAAATCATAGGTTGATATTGTCTCAAGAAGATTATGTGAATAAGGTGTTGGAGAGGTTTAATATGCAGGATGCAAAACCGGTAAGTACACCTATGGCTAGACATTTTAAGTTAAGCAAAGAACAATGTCCCAATTCACATGATGAGGTAGAGTACATGAGTAAGGTTCCATATTCTTCCGCAGTAGGGAGTTTGATGTATGCAATGGTGTGTACTAGACCTGATATTGCCCAAGCAGTGGGAGTAGTAAGTATATGGCCAATCCAGCTAAGGAACATTGGAAGGTAGTTCAATGGATCCTTAGATATCTGAGAGGAACCAGCAGCAAGCATTTGTGCTATGGAGGTTCAGATACTTCTCTACATGGTTATGTAGATTCAGATATGGCAGGGGATTTGGATGGCAGGAGGAGCACCACAGGTTATGTTTTTACTGTAGGTGGAACATCAGTTAGTTGGATATCTAAGTTGCAGAAGGTTGTAGCCTTGTCAACTACAGAAGCAGAGTATATTACAGCTACAGAAGCTAGCAAGGAGATGATATGGATGACACGGTTCATGGAAGAGCTTGGAAGGGAGCATGGGAGTTGTAGATTGTATAGTGACAGTCAGAGTGCAATCCATTTGGCCAAGAACTCAACTTTTCACTCAAGAACCAAGCACATACAGCTAAGGTACCACTTCATACGGCAGGTATTGGAAGATGGTGAGTTGAAGCTAGAGAAGATCCATACAGATAAGAATCCTGCTGATATGCTAACAAAGCCGGTTACGAAGGAGAAGTTGAACTTGCATTCAACTTTTATTGGTCTTCATAATTGAGTTAAAGATGGAGGAGCTAGAAGATGTTGCTGTACAGGTTGGTGCAGCTAGTTTATCTCCAAGTGGGAGATTGTTAGGGTGTGGAGCTAAAAGCTTCACCAAGGAGCATACTAAAATAGGTTTGGGTCTACACAGACATTGATGTCGATCAGGAGCGATCGACGTCGGTCAGTAGCAGTTGCAGAGGTGCAGATGTCGGTAGTAGGGTCGGCTGATGATGGTCACAGGTGAACTGGCAGGAACCGATGTCGGTTACCTGCGTGTCCAGAAAGCTATTTCCGTGGACAACAGCGAGTGTTTGCATGATAAGTTTGAGTTGTGGACTCAAGCTTGCGTCTCTATTATTAGCAATATTATTTTTAGAGCCCTTGTTCAAGAGGCTTAACTATTTGTTGTAAGAGCATGCTCAAGTTTCCTATTTCTATATGTAGGAAAGATCTTCTTAGCTTAGAATTGTAAGTGTTGAAGTGTAGAACTGTAAGAGTAGAACATTGTGAATGTTTGAAGGACAGTACTGAGTTGCATCAATCCAGGTTGTTGGATTTGAGTGTACTTGAGAGAGAGCTCTTGAGGAATAGAGATCTAGTGAGAGATCTTGTGTGCATCTGAGAGAGGTGTGGAAGAACGAAGTTTCTTCATTGTATTCCTATTGTAAAGAGTCTCAATACAAGTTTTCAGGGTGTTTTCTTGTATATCTTGTTCTGTGCTATTTATCATTTCAGTTACTTATCTATCTAATTTATTTTTGCGTTTATTGCTTTCACAAGTGTAATCTATTATTGGTTTGATCCCCCAACACATATTAACTTATCCCCTGCAATATTTCATAATGAGCCTTATGTTAAAGCAAGCTCTAACTTGAATTATGTGATCAATAAGGAGGAGCCTAATGTGGATGATTGTGCTTATAAAATTGAGGGCATAGCTAAATTTTTTATATATTAATATGGTGTATATGTTTATTAACATGATGCTTATGCATACTTTGAGTAAACTGACCTTGGCACCCACATCATCCATGAAGATCAATTTGAAAGAGATGAGGTAAGTGTTGAGCATCCTTTCTCACAAGTTGTTGACAGTAACCACATGATTCATGAATATGATGATGATGGATTAAAGAATTTCATTGATGAACATAGTGGGAAGAATGATGTCTTTCTACTTACATTGATGAAACTACCCTTGATGATGACACTTATGAGGAAGAAGAGGATGACTTATGGCAAATGTTTAATCTCATATATAAAGAATTTTATAAACTAAGTAATGTTATTTACCCTCCTAATAATTATATATCCGATGTGTTTGTTACTAAGACTAATGAGTAGGATCTTGAGTGTTTTATCAAGCATGAAATTAAAGGCCACATTGTGAAGGAAGATGAACATCAATCTATTGTCCAAAAGTTTGCATTCATAGAGGAGTATCATTAGTCCAAGGAATTTTTTGTTTTGCTTAAAGAATATTCAAGAAATCCATCTAAGGTGAGGCCACATTAAGATGTATTGGATTATAGAGAAGAGGATATTGATGTTCCTAAATTTCAAGTACATGTTATCCTACAAGAAAACAAAGATGAGGTAGTTATCATCACTCTTATTCTATAGTTTGAGTATTTAAAATCAAATTTGACAAATATCAATCAATTTTCATCTCTAATCAAGTATTTTAGAGAGAAATGAATAACATTCATGAAGATTCCAAATAGTCCACTAGTATACCTAAAAAGATCCAAAGGTGATAGACTTCTTGAACATTCACATATGCAAGTGGTTGATGATGGACATCCTTCTCATGATATATTTCCTTCATGGAATGATAAAGATGCAAGAGGAACCATATTTGAAATTTTTTGAAGTATGGTAAGATGTTTTTGTCCTCAAGAGTGAGGTTTTATTAATAGTAGAGTAGGTGTGTGTGTGTGTGTGTGTGTGTGTGTGTGTGTGTGTGTGTGTGTGTGTGTGTGTGTGTGTGTGTGTGTGTGTGTGTGTGTGTGTGTGTGTGTGTGTGTGTGTGTGTGTGTGTGTGTGTCTTAATTTCAGTTGTGTGATGTTTTATAAGTGTTCTAGTTGAACACATGTTTGTTTCCCTTTGGTGTGTCTTATTTTGTGTATCTTTACTCTATGTTTGGTGTGGTTTAAAAGGCAAATTGTGTGTAAAACTAGTGTATAGGATAATCCATGGTCTAGTAGATAACATTAGGCTACTGGTCTTGGCATGGCAAGCTTACCACCCTTGGGAAATTACCTAGAATGTTGATTATTTTGACCACAAGTCAAAATAAGTCAAAACCCTATAGTAAAAACTTGATAAATGGGTATTTAATCATGTCATAGTAACATTTATGTGATTTAATGTGATATTAGCCTTTGCCATGGTCACATTTAGTCCTTATGTCATTTTATGTCACGTAGGGATCATATATGGGTCATAAATTAAGGTGGTACAATTTTAATTGCTATATAAGTGTTCAAACTTCCTTCCAACATACAATATGCAATATTACTTGTTAAGACTAACTAAAACTTTTAGGTTCTTAACTAAAAATCAATAAAATAGGTGAAAATAAGGAGTTTTGGAAGTTATATAGCCTATGTAGGGGAGTGACACATGGGAAAAGATTATGGAATGTATATTCAAATTATTTGACTCAATTTCCATGCTTGACATGATTTTTAATCATAAAAAATGGACAAAACCCATTTCTCATCTCCATCGCTCTAGAGGGAAAGCAAAGTTGGTCAATGAGGCTTTGCATGGTATGACCAATAAGAGGACTTCTAGGTAAAATGATCTTGGTAGTGGATAGTATAATTTTTATAATTCACATTAATGGTATGATTTTAAGAATTGTCTTCCTATATTTTACAAACCATCCTTTAGAAGTTAATTGTATTGATTTGTTTTCTAATCCCCACACCCTATAGGTTTCACTTATGTATGATAAATTCCATACAATCCAATTATTTAATTTGATTCCATAGCACATGGAATTATCTATCTCATTTTTACCATCTTTATTTTGATGTTTGGAAGTGATTTGATGATCTTAAACCTCTTAGGTTACAATTGGAGTATGCTAGTGAGGTTGTAAAAATGTTCACCAATTATAGAAGGTTTATTTATCTGTAATGGTTAATGATCAATGTGAGATGTTGTGTTTCAATTCTCCTATATCTTATTTATTCCCTCTCCTTACAATAACAATATCACAAAATAGCACCAAGGAAGTTACAATCAAGGATGTGGCACATAGTTTCCTGTATAAAGTCACCTAAGTAAGGTGTCTTGAAGTGTGAGGATGTTCATAGAAGGTAGATGAAGAGTATCAAGTTGATGAACACCTTATTATAACATGATCTATCAATTCAAACCCTTTAAATGTCACATAATGGATTGTGGTAGTCAATGCTAAATATCTACATAGTCATATACCATTAATGTGCAACTACAAGTTCTCTCAATAGAATGTCACATTGAAATGGGGTGTGAAAACTTATTTCAATCCTTGAAATGTTATAAAATCTCATTTGAAAACTTTTAGAGAGTATAAAACTGGTTATGAAGTCATATCATATGCACACTACTTATATTCATAGCCACTCCCCTATGTACAAAAATACACACCTATTGGTGGCTTACACAAAGACCTGAAGGTGGTCTTGGAAGCATACAAGCATGTGAGGAGACCATCATAAAGTCTATGGATTTAGATAATTTCATGAGTAACATGTTAAATATATCAATTATCAATCATATTTGAAGAGTCATATGCATAGTTGAAGAGTTGAGTTTAGGGATAAGTTCCCTAAAAACACCAAAATAAGGCCCTAGTAACTTTTGGTGTTAATAAATGACGATGTGACATGGAGCCTATGTGAGTTTTAATTATCCTATGTTGAATAATTCATATAGTGGTATAAATTTACAAAATAGAGTGTGTGTGACTATAATAACATGATGTTTAGAGTCCTCCATTCTTAGCATCTGTTCATTACAAACATTCAGTGTTTTTTATAGGATCTTGGCTACAAATAGCTTTACATCCCAAAATGACATAAATAGAATAGATATTCAATTTAGATGATTATATGCAGGTTGGAAGGACATTTTTGTCTCAAAGAGAATAAACAAGGTTGAAATTTAGGGTATTTACCTCTATCAGCACCTACAGGTATATCATTGCTTAGAAAAGTCACCTATAACCTGACTGTAGGTGACTCACAAACTCATTAAGTGAACTTTGGTGACACTAGGACTAACAAAATAAATGTTTAACAATGGGAGTTGATTCATAAGACCTCAAATTTATCCTAAATAATTTGGAATAGATCTCAAGGTTAATATTCACCTATAAGACCCCTGCTTGCTCCAAGTTAGTCAACTATAGTTAACTATAGTAGACAGTGAGTTATAACATGGTGTTATTGAGGTTGACACAACATGAACATGGTTTGAATGGATGAAAATGACTATAGTGTGGCATTGGAGACTTTTATAGGATGGAGTATCAATAATTCAATGACTAAAATATATATTCACCTATAGGTATACTATTTTCATGAATAAATAATATAGTTACAGTCAACTTGTAGTTTTGTCTCTGTAAGAACAAGGTGTATGTTGATATTTTTGGTAAGGCTTGGGTGGTAAGTATGTTTAAATGATCTTAACCATGGCTATAATATTATTATGAGACCCTCATATAATAGAGATAAGGCATGGAAGGGTTTTCATATAATCAACCTATAGTCCATAAGTAAAGCCTACACATAATGATTACTCAGGAGTTTATCTTGAGGTTTTGAGTTATTTAGAGGTGATAAAAACTTAATCTAACCCTAAATTTTTTTTATAATGTTTACATGACCTATTCAAGCACCTAATATAATTTTTTTGCACAAGGGACATGTCTTATGTGTATACACTAGAAATATACATACTAGAATTATCAATGTTAAAAATCCCCCTAGACCTACTTAAGACCCTCTTAGGACCAATCTAAACCAATCTAGACTAACCATGTTCACCTACAGTCAGTTTCATAAACTAACTCAACCTAGACTCCAAGAATTTTTCCTTTTAGGACTTGCATGTTGATGGTCAAGGTAACCATCGATGGTCACCCTTGGGAAACACTGACTATCAATGGTTAGGGTACACCTCCTCAACCAAAATCATGTAATCATCTACCAATTTTCTTTATATAGCTTATCTAAATCTCATTGTGATCTTTTACATGGATAATTTATATTTAGATGACCTAATTGGACCTTGACTTCCACCTCTTACTCATGCCTATAAGAAGAGAGGATCCTGGGAGGTCAAATCCATCTATAATAATTATCAGGAGCTTAGGTATTTAAGAGTGTTATCTTGTAAGTCAATCAAAATCATAAATAATTTAGCCATTACATTAATATTTGACTCACCTTCACCTCTCAACCAGGTTCTTGAGTACCATTAATCTACTAGATTCAATCTAGATTCCACAAATAGGTTAACTAATTCAACCACTCACCCAATCAAGTTCTGCTAAGACAAGTACTTATTTGTCAATATTCATTTACTTTATTTCCATTTCACAATCAGCCCAACCCTTGCCCATCTTCTAGAATCCATCTTTTGGATCTCATTATTTAGCAATTAACAACTTGGATATTCACATAGTAGCCATCAATGGTCTACCCAACCATTGAAAATCAACTTGATCATTGATGGTAACTTTAACTACTAGTGGTTACCCTAACCACTAATGGTCACTATGGTAGTGAAAACTAGCAAGTTATTTTCACCCATCTACCCTCAACCAATCTTGGTTTTTTATGTTCCTATTTATCACTAGTTTGATCATTTCTAGTCTATTTTCTAAATAGGCATTCTTGTGTTCAATTTTAGTACCTTTTTATAATTGATGCAAGTAAATTCTTTCTATTTTTATGAACTTAATTATTTAAAACATGTGGATTGATATCCCCTAAGGAAACTCTCACTTCTAAGATCTATCTATCACTAGGTAATCCACTCAACTATCTATCTAATGAATAATCTTACTTTAGTACTTTCTTATCTATAGGTCTTCCTCCCAAGCCAAATAGGAGCTCTTAAAAATATTTTGATTAAATGCACACATAAATAAATAGGTTTTTAACCATACTTGTATTGAGTTTATTTTCTCTCTTCCTTAGATCTTAAGCAAAAATTTACATTAAACATTTTGGCATGATTAGTGGGACCTCGAGTCTCTACTCATGCTTTTTATTTGTATTTGTATGATCTTATCCTATCTATGCTCATAATTGAAATTTATTTTGGACTTTAAATCAATTGCATCCATTACTTTCTTTTAACATTAGTTCATTTTGAATTAAAATATAGTAATCTTATCCTATCACCACTTTTGTTACATACACTAGCTGAACCACTTTCATCAATTAAACATAAAAATAATTTGAGACAAGGATCGACTAGGATTTCATCACCTAGAGATCACATTACCCTTTCTTGATAATCCTACTTGGACATCATTACCAAGGGTAGAACCCACTTAGCTCTGTGGTTGAGTATAACTTCTAGAATTTGGTATATATTAGAAAAACACCTGACACCCTTATCACTACAGTGTGTGAAGTGAGGGGGTAGGCCCCAATACCAAGTAATGTATCAAATTTCAATATATATTCTTTTGAGCACCTAAAAAACTTGAAACTAACTTAGACTACTTCTATAGTACCTAATCTATAAGCCAACTTCTATCACACATTCTCATAAACTAAGGTATAAGCCAAAAGTTATATTAAAACTAACCTCTAGGTTTAATGTACTTTATAGTGTCTGTCTTGATTATCTTGATCATTTCTTGTCTTCTTACTTTATTGGTGAGTTTATTCTTGTTTTCCCTCCCCCTTTTTCTTGCATGATTCTCACTTGCTAGCAATGAAGAGACCTAGCAGAGCAAAACCCATCACTCAAATCATCCTCTTCTACCTCCTCATATATGGAGTATGTCTCTAAATTAGAATACTCACCTAATCCATTTTGAATCCATACTTTTCCTTATGTATTTTCTCAAGGAGACATGGAATTTACCACTTTTTTGGACAATAATCTAGTTGCCCTGTAGCACTACCTCAACACCTCCCCTCACCATGCCTCAATTTCAACTCATATCAAGATCCTCCTTATGGCATGCCATCTCACCTTATGAGGGTTATTACTATTTCCATGGTCACTACCCAACATTTGGCTACTTATGCATATTCATCCATTAACCCCTTTGATTCCATAATTAAAAAATAACCTCTCCAACTAACCATTACCCTTACACCTTTTACCCCTACCAATGATTCATCCACCTTAGAAACAACCCAACCATTAACCCATCACACTCAGCTCATTATTAGAGAACCTACCCCTAGCACTACCAACCTTCCCTCTATCAAGCCCAACCCATTAGTTAGTACCCCTTTATTAAGTTTAGCAGTGTCTATCCCTTTTACTTCAATACCTATCATCATGAATGTTACTACTCCCCTTATCACCAACCTAACTGCCATTCATCCCCAACCTACAAGAATCCCTTGATAGGTACCCATTACACCAAATCTAGGATACATCCCTAACCCATAAGGGTATGTACCCACTACTTAACCACCGATACCTACCTACCCTTACATTTAATCTACCCAAACTCTAACATCCACATTGTAAAATGTGACAACACCTTAACCACCAAACAATTATCAATATGGTACCCAACCATAGTATCCACCTTAAAATGCTTTTGGTGGGCCACCTCAAACCAACCTAATAAATATGCTCATAGACAAGATGACAAATCTTGAGTCATCCATTTCAAGGGCTCATAACACCCTATCATAGGATCAAATTTGTAACAAAACTATTCATTCCTCTATTCTTGTCAAGCATTACCCTCCTCAATGGGAGCTTTCAAAATTTACCAAATTTTAGAGCAAGGAAGACCCCAAAAACACCTTAGGGATTTTAGACATGTATTTTATATGATTGATTATGATGATGCCCTTCTCCTTCATACCTTCCCCATGTCTTTCTTCAGCCTATAACTTGATTGATATAATGAGATCACCGATCATTCAATCTTTTCTTTTACCCAATTATCTCAAGTCTTCTTAGATCTCTTATCCATTAACATTTCCAACAAGGTCTATATCACCAATCTCTATTCTATCATGTAATTTGATGATGAGTTCATTGCCAATTTCATCACCCATTAGAGAAGCTTGATTAATCATCTTTCACTTTCCTTACATCAACTTGAACTTATAGATATTTTTTCTTGAGCTTGTACCAAACATATATCTTCTACATTTCATGTCTAAAGGTTTTAAATGTTTGATAACATTTTTACCATGGCACGTAAACTAGAGAAATAAGACATAGATGAGGGTAAATTGATGTTATGAAAAAATAACTCTAACTTCAAGACCACAAAACCTCCTCCTCTAAACTAGGTAATCAAGATAATACTGGGAACAAGATTAAGGGGATTACAAATGCAATTGTCTTTAAACCCACCCCACCACCTAATGTCAATCAATAAAATCATCCCAATCCCTCTAACCAAAATATACGTAACCCAAATTGAAGTAACAAGAAATAGTTCACTCCACTTGAAGAATCTTATTCCTCAGTCCTAGAGAAACTACTAAAAGCTAACCTCATATAGCTTCCCCCATCAAACCTCCTCAGCAGTTTGATTATTCTCATCTTGCACCTACTTGGTATAATGAGAATAACCTTTATACTTTTCATCTAGTAATTGGACATGACTTTAGCCAATATAATACTTTCAAAAATGTTTTTTAGAGCCTTATTGATAAAGGGGAACTCATGTTGGATAACCCTAATGCCCCCCAAAATCAATCTCTTGGCTTCTTTAAGAAACCTTTTCCTAACCATGCCCCTACCAAAAATAAAGACACATATGTTGAATTCTCCCATGATGACCACATGGTCAATAAGGTCCTTGATACACTCATCCATGAAGATTCAAGTGTCTAATCTACCTACTCCTCCCCCATATCATATACTGAGGTGGTGGAGTCACCCTCCCCTCCTTTAAAGACCTAAATTGAGGAGGTTTCTTTCTCCCTAGCTTCACTCATAGAGGCTTTGAAATCATCAAATACCACCTCAAATAGTATATATGAGCAAATAATATTTACTAATTCACCATCTCCCCTAACTATCAAACAAACCACTACTCTTATGGACATTATCCCTAAAGGATAAACTTCATCACCAACACCTCTCATGAAAAAACTATCTATTCAACCTTACATCCCTCACTTGAGGAAGTAGACCAAACTACCACCCATCCTCCCTATCCTATGAGTATATTTTTTGCATCCATTACCTAGGGATTAATATTAGTACATAAACCTTTCTCTACATTAGTTTAAAAATTAGAATTTGCCTTAAAATTAGATATGGATCAAACCATTTTCTAGCAATAGTTTGGGCTCTTTTACATCAATAAACCCTAACCTTATGGCACACCTTTAACTAGTCTATCATTTCCCAACCCCCTCTTAAACCAATCAAAACTTCTTCCAACCCATCACCCTCTCAATCAACTAAGTTAATAATATCTCAAGAAATCAAATATCCAACCAAACCCTTCACAAATCATGGTGCCTTCCCTAAATGGAGTTTGGTTTACCTATCTTTGAAAGTGGAATTAACCACATCTAAACATATACCCAAGCCTCAACCCAAACTAAACAAATAGGTGAAACCATTGAAAGTCCATATGGATAGGAATATAACTCCTTCCACCTTACCTTCCATCTTGGGACCTCATCCCTCAACTTTGCTTGAGAAGTAGGCTCCTTTTAACTTATGCTACTCACCACTATTGGTTACACCATCCCACTTACTATCTAATATGCTAGTTGTTCCCAAATTACCAAAGGACAAACTATCAACCTAGAACATTCCAACCACAAACATTCCCAAACCAAAACCATTAACTAGAAACATCACCTTACCTAGACCCCCTTTCACTAAACCCATTATCACCAAAACACCCAGCTTACCAATTGAAACCACAACCTCTAGACCCTTCCTAACTCTAGCTGAATCCTATATAACCTTTTTTCAAAGGTTATCACAAGCTTCTTGTCTCACCTTACCTCATATTAGACCTTTCAATCCACTTGGTTTGCAACCAAATTTGTTTAATTACCATCAAATATATTCCTGTCATAGGACACCTAGGCATGACACAAAAAACTTCAAAGCTCTTTAGGCCATTATCCAACAACTTTATGAGGAAGATGACCTCTTATTAGATGAACTCCCCCAACCCCTTTACCAACACATGTAATATACATTTACTAAAGCACACCTAATCCCCCTCTTTCATTAGAGTGATAGGGATCGTACCCAACCTCCTATCACATCTTTCCCCTCTATCGACATCATTAATGTGGTCACATGATCACAATAAAAGTATAAAGGGAAGGCTAAGGTGTCCATTTCATAGACATACCCACCTTCTCACCCTAAACCAAACTAACTCCCAATCTCCTTGTCTTTAGCTAATCTTAAAGTGACCATCTTAGGCACCTTTGAGGATAACCCCTCTAAATCCATCAAGGGGGTCATTATTAAGCAACTCCACTAGAACCTAGATAAGATGAGCCTCTATGATCTCATTTCCACCTCACCTCACCATCGCCAAGACATGATAGAGGCTATGTAAGCCATTGAGGTTAGACTAGGAGAATCTTGACTTATAGAGGCCTTCATAGGTGCTCTCTAACTCTCTACCCTTTTTACCTTCAATGACTCAGAGATACCTTGTATCCAACTCAAGGACTTGAATTCCCCCTCTTTATTACTACCCATATCAACCAAACCTGCATAAAATGGGTTATGATCGACGGGGGAGCTAGTATTAATATCATCTCTTCCTATGCCTATGACCAACTCAAATTATCAAACAATATCATGTCTAAAACTTTTTCCATCCTTATATCCTTTAATGACACTATGACCACTACCTTAGGAACTATTATCCTCCACATTTTTCTAGGACCTCGCATGCTCCCTAAACCTTTCTATGTGGTTGAAGGTGAATTTTAGTATAATGTTCTACTAGGGAGAGATTGGATCCACTCTATGGGTTGTGTACCTTATACCCTCCATCATTGTGTTAAGTTTGAACATGATGATTAGGTTACACCATACAAGTTGACCCAAGCCCTTTTGTAGCATGCAACATGACCTACTAACCTAATGATGTCGTCCTACCCTTGATAAAAACACCCCATGAATCAACCACCAAGCCCTCAACCATAGGAAATAAAGCCATTATTTCTCCTTCTTTAGAGGCATCTACCATTTTGTCTATTCTTATGGATGAAATACCCACCACTAATCTCTTAGAACCTACCTTCTAATGTCTTACCCCTAGATAATACTATCTCCTCCCCCTTGATGACTTCCAAATTCCCTAAGAATATGGGAAAATAAACCATCAACTAGGTTATGATCCCAATATTAGATCCATTATTCTTTTGGGACCTCTAAGATACCAAACCAACTTTATTTATGGGGGTCTTAACAAGCTAGTTAATACTACCACCATACCCTCTTCACCTCAACAACTCACCTCCACTTTCTTTTACTTAGAGAACCTAGACTTTGCCAAAATATACCTTCATAAGTGTGCCTAGAAAGGGTTTTCCTTATGACAATATGAGCATGTACTACACACATTGATCTCAATTGAGACTTTCAAGCATCATGAGAATCATGGCCTTATATTCATTCTACCTAATAATAATAAATCCATGCAACCTTCCACTACCATTGTTGAAGAAGAAACCACTTATTCACCAACATAACCTACACCTGAGTATGAATATAAATACATCATTTCACCTAAATTTTATTTCATCAACATGATCACCCTCAACCCATTGAATTATCTAGAGGGGCACCCTTATCCATCCCTTTAACCCATCTTGAACTTGTGGAAGAAGACTCTCCTACCATAAACATTGTTCAATGCCAAGATGATGATTCTATTATCACTTACTTTGATGCACCTAATTCATCCATCGATAAATCCTTACCTCTAAAAACCTTAACCATGTTAAATGAATCCACTATGAATATTGATATAGGTACTTCATGTAACCCTCATGGTTTCAAACTTGGCCAATCTCTCACCATTGAGGAACTTCAAGACTTCTCTACCTTCCTTTAGGATTGTAGCATTAGATTCACCTAGTCATATACTAACATGATTAGTATTAAACCAACCATTACCACCCAAAATAGCATAACCAATCATGAAGCCAAGCTTGTCAAATAGAAACTTCAATGAATACATCCTCTCATAGCCTTCTTGTCAAAGAATAGATTCAACACCTCCTTTCTGTCAACTTCATTTAACCCATTAATTATCCCTAGTGGGTTTAAAACATCATGCCTCTAACTAAAACCATAGGGTGACTATGTATCTATGTGGAATTTCATGACCTTAACCTCACCTACCCAAAGGATGATTTTTATCTACCTAGAATTGACCAATTTATTGATCTTATAGAAATCCATGAGATGTTTTCTCTCATGGATGGATTCTCAAGTTATAATAAAAAATTTATTGCCCCTAAAGATTAGCACAAAACTACCTTTATCACCCCATGGGTGACTTTCTATTATAGAGTCATGCCCTTCGGTCTTAAGAACACTAGGGCAACCTACCAATGTGTTATGATATACATATTCCATGACCTTATCCATATAATTTTGAGGACTATGTGGATGGCCTCCTTAGAAAGTATAAGTATCACAAGGACCACTTATCTATTCTCAAAATTATCTTTGAGAGACTTAACCATTACCATGCCCACCTCATTCCCAAAAAAATTATTTTTGGGCTCTTATCATGCAAACTCCTTAGCTTCATTATTTACCTTTAGGGAATCCAAGTGGATCTGACCAAAATTAAATCCATCCTCAAGATGTTACCTCCAAACAATCTTAAACAACTCTGTTATCTATAGACAAAGCTCTAATCCATTCATTGCTTCATCTCTTAGCTATTTGACCAGTGTCAACCCTTCCATCACCTCTTAAAAAAGTATCTCTTTCAAGTGGAATATTGATTATCAAATGTCCTTTGATGCACTCAAAGATTACCTTCTATCTCCACCTATCCTCACACCCCTTAAGGATGACCATCCTTTCTACATTTATATCTCTACCACTGACCATTCCCTAGGGGCAATGCCTACCCATCAGGATGAACAACACAAAGAGATAGTCATGTATTACATAAGCCACACCCTTTTAGACTATGAAACTTTGTATACTCATACTAAGAAAATTTTCTTGGCCTTAGTCTTCATGGCTACTAAACTTTTCCACTACCTTATTAACAACAAAACTTTTATCATAGCCAATACTGACCCACTCAAGTACATGCACTCTGAGCCATACCATAACCAACGTATGGATAACTAGCTCATGCTTTTAGCTAAGCTTGACTTTGAGTTCCTCCAACAAAATTCAATTAAGGGGCAAGTCATTATTGACCAATTAGCTGATGTACCCTTAACAAATAACCAACCTCCTCTTGAATTTCTAGATGAGTCTATCACAAGCCTATCCCAAGTGGATTTCACTAATCATGTAACCATGTTATTTGATGATTCCAAATATCAATGTGGTGGGGGAGCTAGTATCATCCTTAACCCCCTTATTGGTGAAAAACTTCCTTTATCTTTTAAACTTGACTCTGATTATACCAATAATGTGGCTGAATATGAATCCCTAGTAATATGTCTCCAAACTACCTTAGCCTTAGGATTTAGAATAATCAGCATCTTTGGTGACTCCCAACTTGTGGTAAATCAAGTCAACAACATCTACTAGTGTAAGAATGAGATTTTATAGTTAGTTAAAAAAATCTTGGCATCATTTGAAAACTACCATATTCAAATCACCCTATAATCTACCAACAAGTTTGCCAACACCATAGATTCTCTTGCCACTTAGATCATGTCATCACCCTCAAACTTCAAGCTATTAGTCATTTTACATAAACTCATCAAACCTTCCTAAATTACGTCAAACACTCTAACCATCTTCAATGTGGAAGGGATCCAACCTGACCTTTGGTATCAATAAACCTTTGACTACCTTAACCTTGGCATTATTCCCTCTGGCCTCTCTAGGAATGCCTATCAAGCATTCATCCAAAGCACCTCCTATTATACCATTATGGGAAGAATTATTTATAAGTGTGGCTTTGGTAGAATCTTTTATTTCCTCTATGGCCCAAAAGCCATTCGTGCTATCAAGGAAATGGATGATGGTATTTATGGGGGTCACTTTAGTGGACTCATTATGGATAAATTCATCCTTTTCCTTGGCTATTACTAGCCTAACTTAACTAAGACTATTTTTATTATGTGAAAAAGTGTGTCCAGTGTCAATAACATGCTAATTTACATCATGCACCCAACCATAACCTTCAAGTTTACACCAACTTCTATCCTTTTTCACAATGGAGTCTAGACTTTATTGGTGAAATTAATCCCCACTCTTCATAATGACATCATTATATCATCACCACAACTAAATATTTCACCAAATGGGTGGAGGATATCCACTTGTCTAAAAAAAACTAAAAATATTATCACCCATCACATCATTTTCCACTTTGTTATTCCCCATAAAATCATCACTGACAATGGAAAATCATTAAAAAACAAACAAGTTCAAGGTCTTTGTGATGTATTTGAAATTAAACTAAGCTTCCCATAACCTTATTTCCTACAATAAAATGGAAAAGTGGATGCCTCTAACAAAACCCTTAACAACATGCTTATGAAAATGGTTAGTGCCTAGGTTGAGAATGGTACTTGCACATCCCTTTTGCCTTATGGGCATATCGTACTAGCATCAAAATCCCTATAAGTGCTACACCTTTTTATCTAGTGTTTGGAGCTGAGGATATATTACCTCTTAACGTCCAAATACCTTATATTTACAAATATTTGCGTGATCTTATTTTGGAAGATGATTATCATCAAAAATCTTTAGCCCAACCTAAGCTACTTAATGAGCATCGTTTACCCACTCTTTCCCATCTTTGTGTTTATCAATAACGAATCAAAAATTATTATAAAATACACTTGAAAGTACAATAATTCAATATTGGAGATATCATTCTCAAGTAAAATCAACATGTAACTAATATGGAGAAAAGCAAAAGGGACAAATTTGCCTTCAATTAGCTTGGACCCTACATCATAACTCATAAGTATGGATCAAGAGATTGTCATTTATCATCTCTCAAAGGAAAAATAGAACTTGAGCCTCTTAATAATTCACAAATCCATCCTTTATATTATTAAAAAGGGGTCACAATCATCATTTGTCTAACTTAAGCTCATACCCTATAACCACATTCATTTTCCCTCTTCTTAGGGGCAACTAACTATAGCTAAATCATGTGATTATCCATAAAATCATATCCTAATCTTGAACTATGGGTAATATTAGTAATTTAGTTTATCAAGGGAAAATTGATATCCCTATTATCTAAAAATTTCCCTAAAATGGTCAATTTTCCCAACATAACTAGTCAAACTAGTCAATTATGGCCTAAAAGCGCAAAGTTTGTCTAGAAATGTCAAAAAAATGGGGTAAAAATAATATAAAATGTATAAAAAGTTATAAAATTATGCCTAATATATTTATTCATGTTCAAAAATGTCAAAATATTCTAAGTCCTAGTTTTCAAGTCATGATAAAGTCATTTGATATGTTATAATAGCCAAAAAGGGCCCAAATTGGACTCCCACATGCCAAATTACTAATTAAAAGGGCCAAATATATGATAATTTACATTATGGCCATGAATTTATTCTCCAATTTTCTATTTAAAGTGTTTGGAGTGAATAATTAGCTTTAAAAGGCTAAAACATAGTTTTTTTCACCAATTTTGCAAGAGAAGTATGGAATTTGTATGGAATCCATACAATCCATGGCATGGCAAGTCATATAAAAGAAATTTTAAATATTAAAAATAAATTTCATGGCATTTTATGGCCATATATTCCCTAAACCATCTTCCTTTTGGTTTCCTATTTATTGGCACAAAGAGACATGCTTGTAGGTTTCTTGATGTTACAACCTACTGGAGGAGGGTACAGATCTCAAATTTGGGGTGAAGAAACTAGACTCAGAGGGATTAATATTGGTTTAATTAGATTCTTAATTGGATTTTCTCTACTCATGAAACATCTATTTGAAGTTAGAGAAAATTATGCTACATAGCAACCAGAAAGGCAGCTGTTTTTATTCAATTTCTCTTCACTTGAGCATAGTCTTGGGAAAATTAAAGTTGTTACAGAATATTAAATACTTTATCTACCTTTACATGGAATTATAAATGTGTTAGTAATTTAATTCAAGGTCAAATAGAGATTCCAAATTTAGCTAGTTAATCTATAGTATTGGTAGGCTTGCAAGGCAGAATTGTACAATCATGGGAGAAGAATTTGGCTTCAAATTGACAATATTATGTGTCTTATAAGGTTTTCATAAAAATTTCATGGTTTTTAAGCATAATAATTAGATATTATTCAAGTTTCATGGCTAAGGAAGCCATTTTCATGCTTTTAAGTGTACCAAAGGGAACCTTTTATCATATTTTAAGGAAACTTCACAAATTTTAAGGTTTTTAGAGAAAACCATGATTCAATTTCAGTCTCTAAAAACTCCTCTAATGGATTCAAAGTGGTTATAATGATGTCCATATGTTTATGTTTATATGGTATTCCTTACCTTGGTTTTAACCTACTCCTTCATGCTTCTTTTCCACCACAATCCCTTTCATTCCCATACCACTGTCAACCTCTACCTTTTTCCACTATGTTTTTGTCCATTTTCCCTATCCTCCACCATGTTTCCTCGTCATCCTTTCATGACTACTATCCCTCACCCCATCTCCATTCCAAGTCATCACCATCAAGGAGAAATAAGAGGTTGATCAAGGATTCTATGAGCATGAGAAGACCATTTGTAGGTAGTCAAGGCACCAAACTCAGTAGTGAAAATGGACACTAATAACATGGTTATACAGTCAAAGGTGAATGATGAGGGTTTATGTTGAATGATTTCAAGGTGAAGGCAAGCTTCTTAAAGGCTATGCAAATTAAAAGATCACTCACATAAGAGAGAAAAGGTTTAAAAAGGCATCATCACATGGATGAATGATCTTTTAAAACTTAAAACAAACCTAAATTAGGGAAAAGGCCACATACATTCAACACTACAAACTAGTGCTAATCATGCTTGAGTGTGGGTTAAGAGGTATTGTCTCACTATGTAAAGACTGTTGTGTGTGAGATGTTATCATAGTTTTGAGATGGGAGGAGTTAGTTAATGATGTCATATATAGTGATAATAACCTATAAGCAGCCATATTGAACCTTAGAAGCTTGTGGTTTGACCATTATAAGGCATACATGGAAAATAAGAGGACTTTTCCATGAGGAACCACGAGAAAGGTGTCAAAACACAAAGTAAGCATGAAGGTTAGTTTCTCATGAATTTTTAATAGAAACATGAGTTTAAATATGAATGAAGAGGACCTATATGCTATTGTCTATACAATAGTATCCTACATCCAACTCTCATAAGGAGATCTACAGTCAAGTGGGTATGTTTGTTAGATTAAGGACTAGCCAATGGGTGGAACTAGTATTTTGAAGCACTCACTAAGGGTTTTGAATTATTGAGGAGGTTATGAAGATACAAGATGAACTTAGTCAAAATGAAATTTAAAACAAGACATTTGAGGTCTTTAGTTAGCCTAGTAATATAGGAGTAACCTACAACCAAGTCAAGGTACTAGGTTTCAACAAGTGAATAGTTTCCAAATGTTTAAGGTTGAGTCCTTAATGGTGGTATACTCAAGGGACTATCTATATAAAACCCTGATGATAATGAAGATAATAAGGCATGTAAGGGTTTGAGAAGGGAAAATGAAGGAATAAATGGAACACTATAGGCTCAGTTCGTACAAGTGACATCATATAAACATCTTCAAAGATAGGGATGTTATCACTTCTAGGAATGTTTTTCCAAGTTTGTAACGAATTGCCTTGGAGGTTGCCAATAAATGCATTTTTTGCAAAGAGAAAATGTTCATATCTCTCCTTGAAGACTATTTAAAACCACCATCATAACCTATAGCTCCCTGAAGTTATTTACAGTTGCTTCAGTAGGGGAATCAATGCTTTGAGGTGTTCATAGGAGTTTCAAGCAAGTAAAGTGTTGTGTTTTAAATATTTGCAGTAAAAGGGAATGTGAAAATGGTGAGGTTAACCTAAGATATATAAGATAACCTCAATAATAACCTAAAGTCACCATAACCTAACCCTACAGATCTGTGCCTTGTATGGGCCTTTTTTGATAATAGGTTAAACTCTTGGAAGTTACAAAGAGATGTTTTTGGATTGATATAACATGCTTGGTATTGAAAGGATTTATATGCAAGTGAATAGAATGGAAAATTATTTCAAGTGCAATGTGAATTATATGAGAGCCTAGAGGTTTTTAGGTTCACCTACAAGACTATATGGATAGGATATAAGCAATGATAGTCAAGGAGTAATTAGGGTTTTGAAGTAATGTATCAATGAATGGTATCTTTGAGAGGGTTTTGATCACTTCACAAGGTTTGATGGAGAATTATAAAACATGATAAAAGTTTTTTAGTAAATTTAGGCACCAAGAGATCTAAATCCAACCTATAGCCACCAAAATGAACTCTATAGTCAGTTCATGATTGCTTGGCTATATACAACTAGGTGTTTTTGAGGTTGGAGACCTAAAGAAATAAAGACCACTTCAAGAAGATGCCATCATGTGACATAATAATTAAAATAAAAAGTATCAAGAAGACTAAATTAGTTTCATTTATCAAGCCAAATTGTCAAAGGATTATAATAGTGAAGATTTCAAATGTCATACACAGTCAGGTACCTACAAAGAAGCATGCCTATAGCCTTATGAGCACATACATGATTGGGGCTAAGGAGAAGGTTAAAAAAATGGGTTATGATGGTAGGGTTTGTTTTAAAAGGTAAATTTCATGATATTAATGATTTTAAAATCATGAAAGCTCCTATAATATCTAGTGTTATAGTCTACATCTCCAATATAGACCAATAGTCTTATATCAACAGGTTTCAAGCCTAATGACCCATGATGGGTCTTATGTTAAAGTATGTTTCAAGGGGTAATTGAAGTCAGTATCTAGTTTCAATAAAATATAAATTATTCATAAATTAAATTAAAATCATACACTTCAATGAAGTTTGCACTTACAAGACATGTACTGACTAATGCACAGTTCAAGGCTTAAAACCTTACATAAAGGAGTCAAATTGTTGTGAAGAAATGTGTGGAGAGATATTTTAATATAAATAGTATAAAAAAATATCTTTATTATTAAATTTTACACAAAAAAACTCTATATTTATTGCTATTAATCTCTGAATATGAAAACATAGTCTTTTTCAAGCCTAAATGCCTTATTTGGAGGTCTTATCATGCTTCAAAATAGGGGTAGAAGAGTTTTAAAGAATCCTAAAGGGAATATTTGGAAAAATAAAGATTCATTTTAACTTAAAAAATTTTTAATCCACGAAATTAATCTTCAAAACATCAAAACTTAGTCAAAAATGCAGACAGTCCATGCACGAAGGTCAAAATTTGGAGAAAATTGAAGATTCTGGGAGCTACAGGTGGAGTTAAGACCTAATTTTTTTTATTAAAGGTAATAATGGGTTGGGGAAACATGTAAAACAAGTGAATTTAATGGAAAAATATAATACCTAATTTAATATCCATTTTAAAAGTGCACATATTCTCTATTTTGTCTCAAACCTTAGCCTATTCATTTGAGGTCACCATTAGAGTATTCTTCATTTTGGAGTGCCTCAGAAGCTTATAGTGACAATTAAATGATTTATAAGCATGTTATGATGTTTTTAAATAATAATTATGAAGTTAATAAGTGTCATAACTTCAAATTTCATGAAAACCATGCCCATATAGGCTTGTGTAAGCAAATAGGCATATAGGCTAAAAAGGGGTTTTTTTGACTTTTCAACCAAAACATAATTTAAAAGTGTTTTTATAGAGTTTTACAGGTACCATAATGATTTTTTTTTTTTTTTTAAAAGAAAGGGATGATTAATTTTCATCTTGGTGAAGTTTTTCACTTTTTGCAGTTTTAGACACCCTTCCCAGCCACTTGTTTAGATGCTCATTTTGTTCACCACGTGTGTAGATGGGATGAAAAATATTAGTATGATTTTAAGAAACATATTTAATTATAATTAATGATAAATTTAGATAATTTTATGGGATTTTTTTTATGAATAATTTCTAAGAGCGTAAACAGCCCAGAATGTAGTCAATTCCCCAAAGGTAAATTTCATTCACATGGTAAATTTTCATATATTTTGCATGGGAGATCAAAATTTTTAGGGATTTATAGGAGTAAATTTTATACACATAAATATAATTATTTTGATGTTTTTAGGTCTTTACCTCATGAATCATTAGTTTGAAGTTCTAGCTTCGAAGCCTTCCTAAGCACCTTAAAAACTAGTTTTAAGGAAAGTGGATTTTATTGTAATAAAATTAAAATGGATAAACCTAAAATATTTTTATAAGTTATTTAAAATTTGATAGGATTCCAAAAATTTAATTTTTATCAATGGATTTGTATAGATGAGGGCATAAATCACATTTTTTGTGTAAAAAAGCATTTAAAATGAAGTACAGGGAAATTTAACAAAATATAATCATTAGAGATAAAATATTAGAGATTTTTATTCATATTAAAATATTCATTTTGTCATTAATTATCTTGAGAGTGTCCCTGTTAGCTCAATCAAAATGGCTAGTCTACTGGAATTTTGAACAAAATTGGCCTAGTCAACCCTGTTGACTAATTGGCAAAGTTTTTCTCAACAAAATCATAATATTGGTGATGAATAATTGTCTTTTAGGTGTAATTTATTGTTTTTTTATGTTTAATGTCTTATTTTTTAGGTTTCATGTTGTCCAAGTTTGCAAAATATACCTATTTGGCTTCACTAGTCTAGTTGGCCTAATTATTCAAAAGGCTAAGTGGAGTTTGGCATTGAATGACTGTTCAAGGAGTTCAATCTCACTTTATATGCCATGTATCTGATGTTTTCATGAATATTCATATAAATTTCAGCCTACAAAGTCAATTTTCATGCAAGTGGATGTCATTCAGAGTTGATTAGTCTTGAATTTCAATTGACTTGTTAAAGCTTGCCACATGAACTATTAGTATCCATGCATATCAAGTGGAGATTTACTTTGAATATTCACATATCATTCCATGAAAAGGAGATTTTAATATTCATCTTTGGATCACCTCACCCTTTCCATGCCAACCTTAGATTCATGTACATTTGGAGATTTTTGGAGAGTGTAATGTTTATTTTAAACATTAGCTTTTCAAATGGGCCACCATATTCCTACGCCAAGTTTGGAAATCATGAAAAATTTATAAAGGGAAAATATTTTAATGATTATTTTAATAAATCATAAAAGGATTTAGTCTTGAGTTAGTTAACCAAGACTAACCCTTCCCCCTTTTAAACACCGCTTTGGACTGTTTTAGGTTTTGAAGATATATATTGGCTTTTTCAAGCCATTTTTCATAATTCTTAGAGCTAAAGAGAAATTGTAATCTAGACCATAAAACAATAAAGAATTTTTTTTTTTTGTATATAAGTTTTTATAGAATAATAGTGTGTATTTGATTGTGAATTAGCATATAAGTGAGATTTATCTCCTTTTAGCAGGTCCCTTCCTCACCTATCTCTCTCTATCTCACCTTTTATAGGTCATTTGAAGAGGTTTCAACCCTTCATCTAAAATATTTATTCTTAAGGACAAAAATAGGTATTTTTATTGATTATATGTGTGCATTAATTTTAGTAACTTTAGAAAATATGAATAATTCAAGTGTATCACCCCTATAATTAGGATTTCCTTTCAGTTTATCTTCCCTTTTCATCCCAAAAAACCACAATAGTTCAGATATAATTGATAAATCTAAAGGGAACCAACCCTCTCTATAAGTTCTTCTCATCATAGAGTCACCCACACTTTGATAATTTCCCATTATATTAGTTAGAGTGAGGGTGTGTTCTTCACATCTTTAAGTAGGGTACAATCTAAAGTGATAATAGGTACCACATCTTTACCCATGGTATGATTCTCATGGTACTTCCCATCTCTCCTCAAGATCAATTCCCATGGTATTTGTCACCTAATCCTCTTTTTCACCTATGAAACCTTCTTGTAATCTTAGTCTTGCCTTCATAAAGGTAACCCCTTGAGCATGTATAAACAAGTCAATGCTAAGAAAAATCAAATAAAATAAAAAGCAACATCAAATTAAAAAATGAATCATGGGTCATTCTTATCATTCATATACTTCTCCCTTGAAGGGTGGATATTGAAAACTTATTCAAAATTGTAAAAACATAAGGTGGACTGCTCCCTTGGAGGATAGCTATCAAAATCATTTGAACTAAGAATATAAAATTAAAACACTCCCTTCAAGGATGGCTGAGTAAAGTACTCATCAAAGATAGCAATTTATTGGAAGCTTCTCACATCGATCAACTTCCCCAACCCTAAATCACAATAAAAAATAGTGAAAAACACATAAGTAAAAGCAATAGCAATGATAAACACCACAATTAGCTCTCATAAAAGCAATAATCTTGGAAAGTTGAAATTGGCTCTCCTCAGTAAACTTATTGCATCAATCAGTCTACAATTTATATATGAGCATAGACTTGCCTATACTATCCTCTTGGAAGACTACAAAAGAGGCATATTAGCTTCACACAAAGGTTTTAGTTTCACACATCTTTCCTCCATATATCATATGCATGGGACTATGAGATTACTTGACACAATGTGATCAAGATACCCATTTACCAACTTAAGCATGCTAATACAAAGCATTTAAAAGGCTTATTTTCACTAAGCCAATCCAACTTTAGGTTTCATTTTTGTCCTTACCAATGAAAAGGCCTCGTGTTTATTTTCTTATATTTTATTGGTTCATGTTGATGTAAATCTCATTATTCTTATCACTTTCCTTACATTTAGTTTATTATCTTCTTACTTTATGTATTCTCATTACATCCTTAGTCATGTTCACATTTTATCTCCATCATCATAAAAAACAACTATCAAATAACAAACTCAACATTGTGAACTATATCCATAGACCACATATCATATATTTATCTATGGATCACAACACCATAAAATCACATCATATCACAAAATATAATAAAAAACCTCCTATCCACCTACCATCAAAACATCATGTGAACATATATCATATCATAAACAACCCTAACTGTACCATCCATCTTATGAGCATAAACAAAATCAATGATCAAAACATCATGAACCATAGCATATATCATCTACTTATATATCTATTAAACATCACATCATAATAATTCATCTTATATAATCAACATAGCCATAAAAAAATTCATTAAGATCACATTATCATAAATATATTTTAAATATCACATGCCTAAGCTACTAAGTCAACATCTCATAAAGCATATGCATGAAACCATAGACCATCAACCATAAGTATAAACATAAATATCCATATTAGCATATAAACCAAAGCCATAAACATACATCATAAACCAGACATCATCATCACATCATGTCATCATAAATAATACCTATAATAATGTCTAAACTCTATCTCAAAACATGTACATCTTATTGCATTGGCATGTAGGCTGGTATTAAAATAATATACACCCATATCTACAAACATATCAAAACATGTGTAAATCATGCCCCTATGGTACCAATACTACTAGCCCCACTTACACCTGTACCTACACATGCACTCCCATCTAGTGGTGCCCCCCCAGTATCCCTACCTGGCCCACTATGGAGGTCCATTATCTTAGAGTAGATATTGAAAGACACCCTACCAAACTAGCCCTATACTCCTTATATCTCAATGTTATAGACAACTATGAAAACACCACACCTCATAGTACCTTAGCTACTCAATAGTGGCTAGATACTGTGTCCTTAGCATTATATCAGGTGGTCCTCCTCCTCCTCCTACTACTACTATGGTTCATTTTACCCCTTGTCTTAAATAATATCTTTCTTAAGCCACTAAAATAAGAGAGGACCTCATTGAAACATGCTCACCTATCAATGTCACAACCTACCCTTGTAAGGCGACAACTTGAGCCTACAAGGTGGCCACCTATCCTTATAATCATATGATATGGGACTATGTTGCTACCCATGTTGATACCACCTGACCAACCTGTACTAGTTCCCCTATAGGGTTTACATCCATGGGCTATTGGCCCTCATCACCCCATCCAAAATTAGTAGCTACATATCTAGCCTGGTTCCAAGCCACATATCCATCTACCACACTAGCATCATTAATTGGAACTCTCACTGGCAACTCCTCATGGTCTAAGCCAACCTCCTCTGAATATGGATCTAAGAGTAAGAACTCTACATCCTCCCTCTTATATCAAGGGAAATTAGGTGGGATAGACTATATAAATCCAAACTACCTCCATACTCTATCAACAAGGATGAGCTCAGTCTCACCCTCTCATCTCCCATATATCCACTACCAGTTCTAGAATGATAAATTATGGTACCCATATCTTTCCCAAATTGGCCATCTCAAGTAAGGTCTCCACACCATATCACTAACCACCAAGACATATGGGTCATCTCTAATCCACTCTATATCTCAATCACCTCCACCATCCACTGTCAGTGTCAAATCAACTCTCCTTTGCATAAATACTACCTTATAGTCTATAGGCAAAAATCCATCCCCTGAGAGCCTCAATGGTCTAAGCACTCTAATATGCTTGTACACCTATTAGTGGAGTACAAACCCAACACTAATCTTCTACCACCTGTGTACATGGAAAGCCTAGATCTCTCTACAGATCTACATTAATAAAATGAGAGCCCATCCAAATATAGTCTTCCCTAGCAACATCTCTCTTAATACCCCTAGTAGTAGATATGGGAAGTAGCTACTAGAATCAAGAAGGTAAAATAAGGATATCCCCATCATCATCATTAGTAGGCACCTATCCACTAGTGCACTCTAGTATAATGGCTCATAGTGCATGCCACCTACATGAAATCTTGATTACTCCCTATCCTCACCATAAATCCAATCCATGTAGTAATCTCACTACCCACTCTCTATATGGTAGATTAGGTTTACATGAATTGACAATCATGTAATCTGATGCACATTCTCTAGTAGGATGTTTATCTCTCTAGTGGGAAACATAAAAGTATTTGTGGTTGGATCCAATCTCTTGATGAGATCCACAATTATATTTGAATTTTATATGAAGTGTTTCAACCATTGGATAATTATCATGGTGTTCACTTATGTCCAATTGATAATGTGTGCATGAGTAGACCTAATTGCATTAGGTCTCCATTAGGCTTATTTGTGTTTTTGGGCTAATGAAGCATGGATGACCAAATAAGTTAAGTAGTACATGGTTTTAAAATGTGTTAAGGGTTTATTTATGGTTAATAAAAGCATACAAATGGTCATATCAAACCAAAGAGTATATGATCGAGTTTCATGTATATAAGCAAGGCTAATTAGGCCTAATGATCTAGTTGAGAGTGTGAGAACTCAAGTGAAGGAGAGAACCTTTGAAAGAGAAGTAAAAGGTCATTAAGGACCATTATAGAATAACATGATAAATCATGTATATCTGATCAAGTTTTTTTAGGTGGATACATAGATCGTTGGGCCTAATGAGCCTAAAAGAGGATAATTGAGTGAGTAAGCTCTAAAGGTTGGTTGAGTGAGAGTAAAGGAGAAAGAGTGAAATAAAGGAGATAATCATCAGTTGAAGAGATATAAATAGGTGTTAAATATTATCAAATATTTATGTATCTTATTTGGTTCTTGGTTGCTTAGGGGTTTGTGTCCTCCTTTCTAGTTGGTGCTAGATGAAGGTCAAGTGGGTGCTTGACTAAATTGAGGGGTGGGTGCTCCTTAATTTGTTGTTACTAGTCTAAATTCAACCTTGTCATTATAGGATAGTATTACATGTTCATGGTTTGATGTATTTTATACCCCAATAGGGTTTCTCACATAATCTCTTAGGTTATCTTGTGTTATGCTTATTTGGTTATTTCTCTATGTACTATTTGATCTTATGTTAATGCATGTTTCATGGAATGGTTTTGGAATTGAAGGTACATTATTGTATATTGATACCCCCCATATTTTTAGCTAATTAAAATAATTATTATCATATTTATACCTTTGAAAGAGGCTTAATAGCCTACAGGTGATCCCAAGTAGCTTGAAGAGTGATAAGGACAATGCTCATCTTATTTGTAGTAATGGATGAGTTTGTCAAAATCATGTTGAGGTCTTCATAGAAGTCTACATGATTGTGCTTGAAAGTTTGAATAATAATAACTATAATAAATCTAGTTCCAAGATCAAACTTGGGTTGATAATCGAAAGGACCTTGAAGACATCTTGAAGGATAGTCCTATTGTATTGAGTCTTCATGAGACCTAACGAGGGTATGAGATCTATTGGACATTTATAAGTAAAATTGAATGATTTGTGGATAAAAATTCATGTATATTTTCTTGAGATGTATAGGGTTAATTTTAATGCTTTGATAAATTTTTAAAGTATCCATGCTGATGTGGTCAATCAAAGTTGCTTTGACTGGGTTTTGGTGCTTGTTAACAATTCTGAGTCACCAACTTATAGTGTTGTTTTTGAACCTATGGAGCATAAATAATATATTTAATGTATATAATTAATTATTTATATATTTATCTTTCCATTCATATGTGTATTTTTCTTAGACTAAGTGTATTCAAGTTGTTTGAGCTTTGTCTTTGATGACTAGGTTTTAAGGTTCTTGGCAGGTCTAAGTGAGCATTTGTGATTGATGAATTGGAGATATTATGACCTATGTTGAAGTGTCTAAATATAATATAAATGAATATAATGTTTTTAAGTTTCCATAAATGTGATCCAATTATATGATTATGTGGAATATTTGAGTGTTTGCTTTAGATACATGGAGATAGTGTTTCTGGGCTACTTAGGCCTAATAGGTCTTTAAGGCCTAATGAAGGTTTCAAAGTATTAGTGAGTGATCTGATGTATATTAATAATGGATAAATAATCATATAAAATATAAAAAATTATATTGAAAGGTTAGTTTCATTAAGATAGATCTAAAAGTGTGTATTTATGCAGGAAAAGCTCCATAAAAGTTGAATGTGTCTCAACGTCCTCTAAATGGCATAATTGTTTTTATTTGCATAGTTGTTTGATGTTTATAGAAGCTAAAAATTATTTTTAAAGGTTTTTGAATATGTTATTTATGTATTTTATTTCCTATATATGCTTTATATATGGTCATATTGTTGCTTAAAAGGAAGATCAAGTTCTTGGTTTCAACAAACCCTAAGAGATTGTTCTTGGTGAAGATGGGCTTGTGATGGCTTCTAAATATCAATGATATTTTGGTGGAAAAAATTAAATGTTTATTAATATGGTTTTTATTCTTGTGATACATTTTTTAATGCATAATTTAGGTCTTAGTTGTCATTATTTGAGTATGAGTATGAAAGTTGAAGATTGGTCTTTTAAGACCAATGCCATTATATCAAAGAGATGTTGTACTTATGTTTTAAGGACTAGAGGTGATCTAATAATAATGTTATCATGTTTTTGATCTTCTATTTTCATATAAAAATATTTATAAGTGTATGAGAGGTTACTTAAAGTGACTAAGGTCTCTCAAACCTAGTATTCAGTGAATGTTGCTCGTAAGGGTGCTTGGTAGTGCTTTGAGTCTTGATGGATTGTAAAGCATGTAGGTGAGTAGTTGATGTTGTGATAAAAATATGGAATTTATTATCATCTATGTGAGATGGTCCTATTGTCTTAAGAATTGATATAAATTGAAACATTTAGAATAATGTAATGGAGTTTGAGGAATATTTACATATAGAAATGCTTATTTTGATTTACCAAGAAGATGAATGGTTCTATGAGAGGTAGAATGACCTAAAGATAATTTAATGCATGTAAACATTTTGGTTTGAACCTTTTTTAAGGTTATAAATAATATAAGTTGTGTCAAATGTCTACAGTAGTGAATTTTTTGCTCATGGACCTATATAATTTTATTCTTCCTTGACAATGTCTTAAAGTATTCCAAACTATGATGGCTTATGAAATTAAAAGTTTAGTTATCTATTATTCTGAGAATCATTTGGTAATTGTTAATAATTTTTTCATATTTTCAATTTGAATAAGAAGTAAAATTAGCCTAATAACTAAGGATCATATGGAAATGAAAAATTCCTAGAAAGTTGTATGTAGGCCCAATGGTTGAGATGTTATGCTTGAAGGTAGCATGAGTTGTATCAAACATCAATGACTTGATGAGTTTATTTGAATTTCTAAAGAGCCTATTTAAAGGTAAGAAATTTTTTTTTTGTGTTTTTTATTATATATATATATATATATATAGTTTCAATATTACATGATCTAGGTGGAGTAGGGAGTTAGGGGGAGCTAACTTAGTTTGTTGATAAACTTGATGAGAAGCTTGCAAGAACAAAGGGGGAGTTGTGTGATCTTAGAAGATCTTTAGGTACTAGTTTCATTCAAAGAAGTCTTATATAGTTGTAAAATCTAGAATTTTGTATGATGAATTGGTCAAACCAAGTCATGTGTTTTGATAATGTATTTAATCCTCATACATGGAAAAAGGGGGATCTTTGTAAGTCATTAGGTCTTAGGATCAGAGGATTGTGTAGATGAACCTGATGAGGAGTATATTCACTTTGTCATTAATGGAAAAGGGGGAGAAGATAAAATGAGGTTGCCATCAATGATAAAGGGGAATTTTATAGGAAAGTGTTTTAATTTATGTCAAAGTTAATGACAAAGTGGTGATATCGTTGATGGAAATTGATATCATAAAATGACAAGAAGGATTTGAGAAGTCTACTTCTGGCATGAGAAACCTAGTATGAAGGCATATTTTTAGTAGTTTATTATGTTGAGTAGGTTGAGGATAGGAAATAGAAGGTTGGTAGATTTGGAGCATGGAATGAAGGTGTATGAAATGTTTATGAAGTGGTGAAATAATTTTAATAGTTCTCAAGGTGGCTTGGTAATAGGAAGGCTTTGAGCATGGAGTGTCTATTCTAGTGGAAGAATTAACAAACTTGGTAGCTTGAGTAAGGAAAGAAGCATGTGACTTATGTGAACACAGAGGGAATATTAATAGCATGTAATTAATTAATATTACATGTTGATGATGACTTGAGATCAATACAAGAAGGTTTCATATGCTTTCAAAGACCAAACATAACTAGTGGTTCTAGACCTATTATTCATGGAAACCTAGTGAGGTCCAAATGGAGGGTTAAGCTGAGTTGTCTAGGTATTTAATCCCATGTAAACATTAAATTAGTTTAAAAATGGTGTTACATAGTTTTTGACCAATTTTTAAGTCTTGATGAGGAAGATAAAGCAAGATATCACTTTGAAAGGTTTGCTATGCATGTAGAATGAAGTTTTCCAAGCCTAAGAAAGAGGTTGAGATGCTCATTGGCACGTGTAGAAATTGCATGGTGAATTTATAATTTTGGGATTGGTATAAAATGGTTGTAAGAATTATTTCTAATCATTTTTTATTAGTTTCAAGTATAGATCTTTATGAACATTTGTTAGGAATGTAAACTAGTCAAAACCCTCTTATAAACCCTCATAGTGAAGCGATTGGAAAGATATGAAAGGTTAGTGACTAGAATGGATTAGAAATTAAATTTTTATTATTTTATTATGTATAGGAATCATATAGGAATCACTAGGTGGTTTTGGTTTGTCAAATTAGTAAGTAAAAGGTACACAAAAATGCTTATTTTAAGAGAATTTGATGATACAGGTAGAGTTGACCAGGTCAACACATGCAAGTTATTGGTGGTTGATAGAAAATAATTTTTATTGAGGATAATATAGTTATTTTTGAAAGATAAATTTTATATTTTAATCAAGTTTTCCTATTTCTAGAATGTAGACAGTGAAAATAATGACAAATAATCAGATAAAGTGAAAGAGTGATTAGGGATAATGTGTAGATGAATAGGGATGAATCCAATGTATTGGGATATTTTTAAAATACCTATTTCTAATATTCCATTGGTTTTAAATTGATTAAATTTATAATAAACAAGCTATAAGATGCCCACAAAGATACTAGTCTGTGTAAGACAAGATAGTGGAACCCAAGATAGTGAGAATGATTTGTAGGAGCAAAGTTGTCATTGAAGCATATGAATTTTATGTTGGAAGATTATATAAGAATGTTTTATGACATTTTAAATTAATTATAATGTCTTTTTAGTAGTTTTTAAGGTTTTATATTTTTATACTTTCATGATTAGATGTTTGCAGTGGTTGGTAACTGCAAGTGGGCTTTTTAAAAGGAAGGGTTGGTGGTCTTAGAGGTTGAATTGAAGACTCCTATTGAATTCATGATGACTCTAAGGTAATTTATTGTCCATAATTACTATTATTTATCAGTTTTAGTGGTAAAATTTTGTTTTTATGTTCAATATCCTTGACTAATTTTTTGTATGCACTAGAAGTTTTAAGTAACGAAGTTATATGAGTGGTTTTGAGGCCTATTAGCCTAAATGGTAATGTCGAAGGATCTTGGAAAGTTTTTTAAGTTCATGAGTATTATATTAATGTGATTTTAAGGAATTTTCATGTGAGATAATTTATTTTATTCCTTATTTTCTCAAGGTAGTGTCTTCCTATATATGCAGACCTAATTGTGAATAGTGAAATTGAAGACATCCAAGGCATGAGTGGACCCTCCAGGAGATATGAGGCCTAGGTGATGATTCATATAGTATATTGGAATTTTTTATTAATTTTTTCACCCATTGGATAATTATCATACTATTCACTTTTTTCCAAGTGGTAATGTGAGCATGGGTAGACCTAATTGCATCAGGTCTCCATTATGCCTATTTGTGTTTTTAGGCTAATGAAGCATATGAAACCAAATAAGTTAAGTAGTAAATGGTTAAAATGTGTCGTAAGGGTTTATTTAAGGTTAAGAAAATTATTCAAAGGTTAATATCTTACCAAAGAGTATATGAGCAAGTTTCATGTATATATGCAAGACTGATTAGGCCTAATGATCTAGTTGAGAGTGTGAGAACCCAAGTGAAGGAGAGAACCTTTGAAAGAGAAGGAATAGGTCATTAAGGACCATAATAAGAATAATATAATTATTAATTAATATCTAATCATGTTATTTTAGGTGGATACATAGGTCATTGGACCTAATGAGCCTAGAAGAGGTTAATTGAGTGAGTAAGCCCTAGAGGTTGGTTGAGTGATAGTGAAGGGGAAAGAGTGAAAATAAAGGAGGTCATCATTAGTTGAAGATTTAAAATTTGGTGTTAAATATGATAAAATATTTAGGTATCTAAGTTGATTCTTGGTTTCTTAGGGGGTTGTATCATCCTTGCTAGTTGGTGCTAGTTAAAGGTCAAGTGGGTGCTTGACTAAATTGAGGGGTGGGTACTCCTTGATAAGTTGGTTCTAGTCTAAAATAAATATTTTCATTATAGGATAGTATTTAATGTGCATGTTTTAGTGTTTCCTATCCCATAATAGGGTTTCCCACATAATCTCTTGTGTTCTTTTATGTTGTGTTTATTTGGTTGTTTCTCTATGCACTGTTTGATCTTATGTGAATGCATGTTTCATGGAATAGTTTTGGAATTTAATGTGCATTGTTTTACACTAATTCACCCACATATAATTAGATACTTCCAATATATATTAGGTTTTTTATTATTCAAAAATGTTGAGGATACTCTATAGATCACCTAACAACTTCAAATGTCAAATCTACTAGTTTAAATAGTCCAAGTGACTAAAATAAGCCCCCCCCCAAATTTCATGAAAATTTTATGGTTGTGCCTTATTATTTAACATATAAAGTTATAAATACTCTTGTATTCACCCTAATTTGGCTTGGAATAGATAGATAATAATCTCTTGATAATTTTAATCTCCCTCCCACCCTCGTTCATCCCCTATGACAACTTACTCATGCTTACAACCAACATTTCAAAAGATATGTTACTCCTATTCAAAATTTTTACCCTCATAACCAACCCTAATAAATTATCAAGGGAATATGGTTTAAATTCACCCAATAAGTGAGGGATGTTGACAAAGAGCTTAAATATAATAAGTCATAGGAGGTGTTAATCATGGTCATTAATGTTAGGTTATCATTGATGTCAAAGAGAGCATGTGATGCTAATGCATTAATGAAAAAGTGATTAGATTGATGGTTTGGAGATGTCTTTTACTTAACAAAGAAAAATATGGATGATATTGATGATATGAACATGTTACAAAGATATTATGGGATGTTATGAGTGTTTGGAGTGCTTATAGAAGTGAATGGAATTCATCATAAAAATCATATGAAGGTATAAGATCAAGTGGTCATCTTGATAGATAAATTTGAGTGAGTATATTTTTAATTTCATATTTCACATGTGTGAAGGTTTTAAGATTAGTTTGATACATGGATGTATTCCCTTATGTGAGGATATCATATGGTTCAAATTTTAGGTGTGGACATGGAGCAAAATAAAAGCTATTAAGGTGTAAAGTTATTTTCTCAAATAGAGTTTACCAATTTCCCATACTTAGCCAAATTTATGATATCAAATATCTATGGATATAATTTAATCAAACCATAGATCTAATGTTAAACATTTAATCTGATTAAATAAGGATCCAATGGTTCCATTCAAAGTCAAATTATCAAGTTTACACGTGCTAGTGACATGTGTCTCTACCTCACTAACTTGACATAAGATCAATGGTTCATGGGTGTTCATAAAAATAGAGATCAATGGTGTGGGTTGATTCAAATATTCAAGTGCATAGAAGGCACATAGAGCTTCGAAGTTGTATAATCATGATATCTTGGATTAAAGATCAATAGTGCACATTGCAATATAAAGACCAGACTACTTTTGAGAAGATTGATGGTACATATTTATTCAAATTTTCTAGGGAGAATGAGATGAGGTCAAATTTTATAATGTTTAACATTTGCATGGTGACCATTGGAATTTTAATATTCAAATTAATGAGGTAAAACTAGTCTATAGTTTTTGATCTATATCTTTTGATCTAGGATGAATTTCTTGATACAGTAAAAAAGAAAAGTTGTAAAATACTTCAAAAAACATCCATATAATATAGTTATAAGGTTTTAATGTTTTTAAAATTAAATTTATGGAGATTAAAATTTGAATATTTGTTCATTCATGGTGTTATTATGTACAAAATATTGTTTAAACAATTTGTGCTTTATCAGAAGACTATTTTGGTGGGAGTAATCACCTAAAGATGTCTTAGAGGCCATATGGAATGGATCCATGTATTTGAAAGTGATTTTATATTCTTAATTTTCTTAATGAAGTGCTAAAATGAGTAATAGATCTCTATATGACCTATAAGGGCTACTAAGGCTTATTAAAGTGTGTAGTTACTTAAGTGTGATCCATAGATGTGTGGCCAACCTATGAGGATGGTATTGAGCTTTGTGTTAGTATAATAGATGTCTTAAGGGTTAATTCAAGTATAATGGCTGACCTAGAAGTTGATATTCATGAATAATATATAAAGAGTGGATACCAAGGCAATGGTTTCAAGAAGAATGTGTTGAGAGAGTAAAAGATAGATACAAAGGAAAGAGATCATAGAGAGTATGCTCAGTGGATGAACCAAAGTATATAGTAGATTGAGTATGAGCGAAGAATCCTAGAGTGATCTGAAAGGGTGTTTAGATAAATTGATTATATGATCAAGTTTGAGTGTGTGATTATTTTAAAGAGAGTTATTATACATTATTTCTCCAATCAGATTAAAATGGAATCAGAGTTTTGGAGTTGCTGATTTAATAAGGTGTTGTATGGGTGTTCAGCATATATAATAAGTGATTTTTCATACTTAGGGGTGGGGTTTCCTTGAGAAGTGGGTGATTCACTAAAAGGTCTCATGTTTGTGACCATATTATAGGATAGGTAGTCCATGTGTTTATATTATTGAGAGTGGGTTTTTTTCCCAAGAGGGTTTCCCACATAGATTTTGTGTTATGTGTGTGATCTTGCATCATCTTGCTTATTCATTATTATGAAAATCATGTATGATTAATGAATGATTGTGGAAACTGATTAATATTGTGAAAGGATTACATTTTAAGTTTGAAATATCTTGCATCATTGATTCATGCCCCTTCTTAGTGATTGTACCTCCAATAATAGGTATCAAAGCTAGGACCTTTGTTACAAGTTTAACCACTTAAATTTGATCTAAAGTACAATATGTCAAGTCAATATAAGTAGGGTTTCTATAAAAATAAGAACCGTTATTAATTAGGTCAAATTATGCTTTTTGGAGTGATAAAATGAGGACATACATCATGTCTCTAGGGTTTTATACTTGACAATCTATCATAGATGGCTATACTACACCAACTACTCCTCCATCTAGTGTTTCTGACAAGAAGTTGAGTTAGAATAATTATAAAGTTATGAATGTTATCATTTATGGTTTATTTGAGGCTGAGTTCACCAAAGTGATCCATTTCAAGTTTACCAAGGAAATTTGGGTCAAATTATAAACTATCTATGAAGGAGACTCTAAGGTAAAACTATCTAAATTATAAACCTACTAAAAGCAATTTTAAGGTCTCAAAATGAAGGAAGAAGACACTTTGGCATCCTATATTCTAAGGGTTGATGAGGTAGTAAACATGATCAAAGGTCTTAAAGAGATGATTGATGAAGCTACTATAGTATAAAATGTATTAAGGAATCTTAAATTTAGGTTTGATTCAAAAAAAATTGATGTAGAAGAAAATCATGATCTCACTCAATTGAAGATGGATGAACTACATGGCATCCTTACTACCTAGGAGATGAGAGTTGATGAGGACAAACCTCCTAAAAAGAAAGTAACCTTTAAGGTTACCAAGGAAGCTAAGAATAATAAGTTAGGTCTTTAATATTTTGATCTTAATTGAGATGAGATTGAAGCCATGATTGCAATAAGATTGAATATAGGATTAGGTAAGTATAAAGGAAAAATTCCTTTTAAATGTTTTCCATGCAGTAAAGTTGGTCATTTTATAGATAAATACACAAACATGTTTAAACTCAAAGAAGCTCATAAGGAATCTCATGAGGACGAACATAAGAAATCTGAGGGCCCTAGTAAGTACAAACATTTCTTTAGTAAAAAAATGAATAGAGGGAATCATACAAAGGCAATAAGGGCCTTTTCCATGAAGAAGATAATATCTTAGCTACAAAAGAGATTCATTGATGATTTTTTTTATAATGAGGACATGGAGACTTATTCCTATATTTTATTAATGATGAAGGTGAATATTATTTAAGAAGAGATTTATTTGGCAGAGATAGCTCAAAGGAATAATATGAGAAATTCACTCTTAAAGATAAGTATTTGGACACTATGGAAGAAATGAAGTTACTACAAAGAAAGAATAGAAAACAAGATTCCTTGATCAAATCCTATGAGGATCAAATTGGACTTTTTGAAGGAAAGTTGAGTAATGAAGTCAAGGATCATGATGAGATCACACAATAGCTTAAAACTCAGGTTTGTACTCTTAATGAAGAAGTAAAGATTAAGGATGAAGAGGGTATCTTACATCAATCAAAGGTAGTCTTTGAAGATGAAAATAGATCAATCTATGAGCAAAGATACAATGGATGATCTAGATAACAAGGATGAATTGATGAATGCTCTTAAAGATATTAAGATTGAGAAGAAGTAGAAAAAGAATATGTTATCACAAATCAAGTAATTTTAAGAGAAATTAAAGTTTGTTTGAAGCAAGAATTAATGATGACACCAGGGAATATGAAGATACTTTCAATCATCTCAATGGTCAATTAGAAACTATGTCTACAAGACTAAAGGTCAAAGAAGATGAGTGATTAAGGTATGTGATTGAAATTAAGTCATTATAAGATTATTTAGACAAAAAATCTTGTAAGGTGAAGTCATTTACGAAGTTTGAAAAGATCTCAAATAATCTAGAAAATATTATGAGTAGTCAAAATCATGCAAGTGATATAATTGGTCTTGAATAAAAAGAAGAATAAAATCATGTAACTCAAGACAAGATAAAGGTTTATATGAACAAATAAAATCAAACTCTGAATATTAATCATTAGTCAAGGAATTAAGGTATTATAAAAATGAAGACAAATCAGATCAGACAACTAAATGTTATGGGGTATGCAAATTTCAATGGTCACTATTACTTTTATAATGAATTTGGTCCTAGTTCAAAATACTGTAAAAGATCCTCAAGGAATGAATTTTCATGGAATTATGAGAAAGAAAATGGTAAGCATGAAGAAAATCATCACTCAATAAAGTCAATAGGTTCACAAATAAATAATGACATATTTTACTATAAGTGTCAAGGATTTGGTTATATTATAAAGTTTTATAATATCTTCATTAGGAGACTAGATGATCAAGTACATGAAAAAATTCATGAAAATTCAATGAATTATCTTATATCTCAATCAAAAGGTATGTATAATATGAGAAACCTCATTTATTTCAAGTGTCATGAGAGAGGTCACATAGAAAGGTTCTACAAGAATTATCAATATTCTACTTCTCTTGTCATGAAGAGGAGGAGTCATTATCAATGGAGGCCTAAGTAGGTAAAGGAAAATAGGCTCAAAGTGGATTATTTTCCATTTTAGAATAAGTAACAAGTTCAAGTATTAATGAATAAGTCTTGTCTACCCAAATGTACAAGGAAATCATGCAAGATCCTAAGATAAAAGAAAATAATAAAGCTAAGAATTCATTCAAAGTCAATCTAAAGATGAGGAAGGACTAAAAGTCAAGTAAGAACATGGAGATATGGGAGTCTCCTAAGTTTTGGCATCATTAGTCACTTTATGACAAGTGGGTGTCTTTATATATGCTTCTTATGAGACATTTGTCATGTGTGGAAGCAATTACATGTGCTCTAGGTAATGATCAAAATTCCAATTAGTACAAAGATATGTTCTTTTCAATTTAATAATATAAAAGGTATGCATTGACTAAGGGGGAGCATGTGTGGGATGTTTAAATTTTAGAATAGATTACATGAGATGGAGCTTGATGTTAAGGGAGATTTTTAATCTTTATGAGTAGTTCTTCAGGCCCAAGGATCAGATAAGTTCAAATTCAGATTAGTGCATGTCAAAGGGGGAGAAATTGATTCATATGCTTAAAATTATGTATCTTGAGAATCTTAAATAGTTTTTAAATACATATGTGATGTTGAGGAATGACTATTGACACGTTGATGAAGAGACCCTTTGTCTTTAATGTGAAACGGAGAGAAAGATCATAATGAAGGAGCTTAAATAAAGTCATTCTGAGGGTTTTTTTTTCCATTAATGATAAAGGGGGAAATTTTTGAGAATGGTAATTAATGTTAGGTTATAATTGATGTCAAAGAGAGCATGTGGTGATAATGCATTAATGATAAAGTGAATTGATTGATGGTTTGGAGAAGTGTTTGACTTAGTGAGGCAATTGATGGATGATATTGATGCCATAAACATGTTGTAGAGATCATATGGGATGTTATGAGTGCTTATAGAAGTGAACATAATTAATTAGAATAGTCATATGAAGGTCTAAGCTCAATTAGTCATCTTTATAGATAAATTTGAGTGAGCATATTGATGATGATTTCACATATGTCAAGGTTTTAAGAGTAGTTTGATACATAGATGGATTCCCCTATGTGAGGAGATCATATTGTTCAAATTTTAGGTCTGGACATGGAGAAAAGAAAAGGTTATTAAGGGGAAATGTTGGATTCTCAAAAAAAGTTTACCAAGTTCCCAGACTTAGCCAATTTTTTGATATCAAAGATCTATGTATAACATTTAATCAGACCACAAATCTAATAGTGAGAGTTTAATCTGACTGAATAAGGATCCAACAACATAGTTCAAAGTCAAATTGTCAAGATTGCTTGTGCTAGTGACATGTATCTCTATCTCATTGATTCAATATAAGATCAATGGTTCACATGTGTTTGAATAGATAGATATCAATGGTGTGGGTTGAGTCAAAGAGTCAAGTACACAAAAGGCACATAGATCTAACAAGTAGCACAATTGTAGGAGCTTAAATCAAAGATCAATGGTGCACATTGAAAAATAAATACCATGCTACTTATGAGAATATCAATAGTGAATATTTGTTCAAAGTTACCAAGGAGCATGAGATGAGGTCAAAGTGTCTAATGTTTAACATTTGATCAGTGACCATTAGAATTTGAAAATTAAACTTAATGAGGGAAAACAAATATATAGTTTTTTATCTATATCTTTTGATCCAAGATGAATTTTTTGATGTAGTAAAAAAGAAAAGTTGTAAAGAACATCAAGATTCATACATAGAGTCTAGTTATAAGGTCTAAATGTTTGTACAGTTAGAGTTATGGAGCTTCAAATTTTACTATTTGTTTATTCATAGTGCTATTGTGTATAGAATATTGTTTAAATAAATTATGCTTTAGTAAAAGAGTGTTTTGGTAGGAGTAATAACATAAAGATTTATTATAGGTCATATGGAGTGGACCCATGTATATGAAAGTATTCTTATATTCTTAATTTTCTTAGTTAAGTGCTAAAAGTAGTATTTATTCTCTATGAGACCTATAAGGGCTACTAGGGCCTAATTGAAAGTTGTAATTGCTTATGTGTGACCCATAGATGTTATGGCTAACCTATAAGGATGGTATTAAGCTTTGTGTTAGCATAATATATGTCTTAAGGGTTAAGGCAAGTATAATGGCTGACCAATAAGTTGATATTCATGAAGACTTTATAAAGAGTGGATACCAAGGTAATGGTTTTTAAGAAAAGTATGTGAATGTATTGAGAGAGTAGAAGATAGAGATGAAAGAAAGAGATTAGAAATATTATGCTCAATGGATGGACTAAAGTATAGAGAAAACTAAGGATGAACAAAGAAGCCTAGATTAATCTAAAAGGGTGATTGGATGCATTGATTATATGATCAATTTTGAGTGTGTGTGATGAGTTAAAAGAGAGTAGTTATACATTGTTTCTCCAATCAAATTCAAATGCAATAAAAATTCTAGAGATATTGATTTAATAAAGTGTTTTGTGGGTGCTCAACATCTAGAACAAGTGGGTGATTGTTCATACTTAGGGGTGGGTGATCCTTATGAAGTGTGTGCTTTACTAAAAGGTCTCATGTTTTTTATCATCTTATAAGACAAGTAGTCCATGTGTTTGTATGATTGAGAGTGGGTTTTATTCCCTAAGAGGTTTCCCCATGTATATTTTGTGTTATGTGTGTGATCTTGAATTATCTTGCGTATTCATTGTTATGAACATCTTGTATGCTTTATGAATGCTTGTGGTCATTGATTAAGAGTTTGAAAGGAATACATTTGAAGTTTAAAATATCTTACATCATTGATTCACCCCCCTCCTACTTATTTTACCTCCAACATAAGGAATTCACTTACCAAGTTTACATCCACTACCAGGAGATGAAGGAAAAAATAAAGTATGAAGAGGAATGATTGGATAGATAAATAAAAATCAAGGAAGATAAGATACATCAACTGCTCAAGAAAACATGAGAAATTAATTCCCAAGAATTCCCTTCTATCCAAAAATATAGTAAAACTTCTCATGTGAATGTAGACCAACATATGAATATAGAAACTTCCATGTTCAAAGTCCCTATCTTTAATAGGGAAGCAATTTAAAATCTCAAGCAGTCTTCCTAGTTCTAAAATACTGAGTTTCATATGTTCCCCTTATGTATAGAAGGATACATCTATGATAACTCAAAATAATATTCTTCTTCAAAATCCGTAGACTAAATCCTGGTATCCCTCTTGGACCCAACATCCTAATTTTATAATGCCCAACCTAGTTATGGATGCTCTTTCTTCACCAATTAAAACCTCTTTCCCTCCACAATATCCCTTTTCTAAGGAATCCCAATTTTATGGGGAATAAATAAATATCTTCTAGATGAAAAGGAGAGTACTTTAACTAAGGATGATGAAGATATAATTATTTAAATCCCTCTTTTCAACATTAAACTATAAGTAACATACCTGTTGTAGGAGAAGGATGAGGATGAAGAGTTCAAGGAAAAAGAGGAGATAAGAGCTAGAAACTTGTTCAAGGAGTTATTAACTTGCATGATGGAAGAATACATTAAAAGTGAGCATGAATTTTGGAAGAACATGTTTTAAATAAAATGCCATGATCGACTTGGGATCAACTTGTAAGCACAAGCAGGATTGTAGGAGGAAGACACCCATAAGGATATGGCTATACCAACTAGAGAGACTCTTGACTGCTCATTTTATGATTGGGTAGGGAGATGTTATGGGTTTGCCTAATGAGACCATGTATAAGTATCAATATATACTATATATTGTCTATAAAAGGAGGAAATTACTCAAGATGATCTCATAAGTCCTCCAAAAATATGGTGAGGCATGACAATAGTGCTTTGAACTCCTTGAGGAATTATAGGTTCTTAGTGGTTCAACACCCATAAGAAAGGAAATAACTTAAATTCTTTTCCTATACAAGCTAGAAAAGGAGATTTTAAACATATGGTGTTAATTTAATGAGATGGTCAAATGTTTCAAATCCCATGAGCTAGAAACTTGTTCAAGGAGTTATTAACTTGCATGATGGAAGAAGACATTAAAAGTGAGCATGAATTTTGGAAGAACATGTTTTAAATAAAATGCCATGATCAACTTGGGATCAACTTGTAAGCACAAGCAGGATCGTAGGAGGAAGACACCCATAAGGATATGGCTATACCAACTAGAGAGACTCCTGACTGCTCATTTTATGATTGGGTAGGGGGATGTTATGGGTTTGTCTAATGAGACCATGTATAAGTATCAATATATACTATACATTGTCTATAAAATGAGGAAATTACTCAAGATGATCTCATAAGTCCTCCAAAAATATGGTGAGGCATGACAATAGTGTTTTGAACTCCTTGAGGAATTATAGGTTCTTAGTGGTTCAACACCCATAAGAAAGGAAATAACTTAAATTCTTTTCCTATCCAAGCTAGAAAAGGAGATTTTAAACATATGGTGTTAATTTAATGAGATGGTCAAATGTTTCAAATCCCAAATCAAAGTAATAGCTCCCAAGATAGAGGGAAAAGTCATTAAAGGAGTTTTATTCTATGTACAGAGTTTTATTGATCCTTCTTGAGAAAATTTTTAAGGTGAAGGAGTAGGATAGGGTCAAGGTTATAGTTGGACAAAATAATTTTAGTGATCCACTTAGTATCGAATACCTATATAATGATACGAGGGTGCAGTTGGATGTAGGTGTGAATGAAGTCATGACAATAAAAAACGTCCATCTAAATAGGCCAACACACATAAGGAATCAATAAGGTAAGTTCATTAAGTTCATGATATTCTCAATAAATGGGGATGATCCTCCTAAGTTTTATTAGGCTCATCATGAGCAAAGAGCATAGCCAAGCAAGGTGAAATGTTTAAAAGATTAGCTCAATTTTAAAGACATTTTCCACCTAGGTGAAAATCTTATGTACTATTGGTTGGAACCATTCATCACAATGGATCCATAAAAGACTACTCTCCTTGAACATATTTTAAAATCAGTTGGAGTGTACCCAATTCATTGAAAATAAGCACCTATTCACTTCTACCCATCGTACATCAACACACTTGCATGCAATGAAGGAGATATATGAGGATTTCATTTCAACCCAAGTATATTGGGCCCCATACATATAGTTAGTACATGATATATTAATTACTTTTCATTTTACTAAGTGCTTATGTGCACATGTATATATTCTTAAGTTATCATGTTGTTTCCTCTTCCCTAAGTGGTTTTCCACATTTGTTGTTCCTTGTTTTCTCTATTTGTTATGAGGTAGGCCTAGTTCATCAGCTATAAACTAATAATTTATCAAGTGGTTGAAGGTATTAAGAACATGTAATAAAAATAATGCATAGAGGTACACACACAAATCTAAGGAAATATTATTTTGTGTGAAAGATTGTAATTTCAAAGTAGATAACTCTTCAAAGATTTAATGACTTTATGCCCATAGATTGCTTCAAAAAGCTACTAAATTCTTTCTTGGCTAGTAAGTGGACTATAGAGGTTTCTAGAAGTGTTGACCCTTTAATTCACCCCATATTATATAAAGTTCATAAGGTGATTCATAGAAGGTTTCATAATTTCAAAGTGATAGGTTCCTCAAAAGTAAGCTTGCATGTATATGGTCATTCTAAGAACTTAAAGTTGGCAATCAGTGCATATTCATACCTCGACCAAGTATATATGTGCACCTATGGATAGAAACTTGTTACATACCCCACATAAATATTTATGCATCCTCATGTAAAATGTGGATTTAAATACATGTGAAAGTTATGTGCATAGGGTCTTGAGACTTTAGGTAGTGGTAAGTAAGAAATTACATAGAGTGTAAATCCTAATTGCGCATACATGCATGAAATTTTTGTTCTATATATGAGATTTTTTAGGGAATTATTTAGTCCAAAATATGAGGTCCCACACTCAAACACAATATTTATAGCTACACTTCCATTATTTTTATACCATGCTCTAGACTTTGCATTACTCCTTATGTAGGTTCACAACTCTCTAGCATATCTATGATACTATACTTCAACACCTGACCTTACACAATAAAGTCCCACATACACTTCTACATAGATCATCTCAATTCTAAAACATCCATGGGTAAGGTGCTCATGGCACATATTTAAAATCATAAGCACACACCCGATGTGTCCATTTTATAAACATTCTTATTTTTAAATATTCTTATGCCTAAATATTTAAGCCCCATTCCTAATCATACAAGATTTTTCTTATGACTTCATAATTCATAGGTTGAGTTATAAGTCACACTCCATCTCTTATATAGACTCATATCTCCTAAAAAACTCCATGCACCTTTGTACAAGATATATGTAAGTCAAAGGCATGCACACCATTCAATGCACACATGTTCTTTAAAGAAAGGCACATGCTCCCATTTAAATAGACTCTATATGTGTATCTTGCATATAAATTAGTGTGCACATAAGTTTTTCCTACCATGCATGTAGAGATGACATGGCAAGGTCCAAATAAATCTTGTGTAACTTTTATGCCAAGTAAATCCCAAAAGGATCTATAGGTGGTAGGAAAGTATTGGTGGTAGTTGAGTTTGATTGGATGTGAATGAGGTTGAGTTATAATGAGGTTAAATTTAGAATCAACTTTTATATTGCATATCATGGCCACATGCCTTCCTCGATAACCCCATTTCCCTTTATTCCTTGATTCACATGTGGATCTAGGAAAATCCTTCCAACTACTTCCAGATTCATATTATCAATATGGATTAAATGGGTGTGATTCATAGTTATGGTTACATGTAGGTTTGGTCCTCTTAATAAACTTAGCTCCATGAGTTCTAACTTATGAATTAAAATTTTATATATGTCACCCCAATTGGTGAATTTATTACATAATGGCTTATTTGACCCTATAAAAACCTTGACCTTCATTATATATCCATCCCTTTCTTTGTTATAAGAAATCTATGCTCATTCAAGTTTGTAATATTGGCTTAGGCTTTGGAATTAATGTGAACTAGACCATTTCCCCTTTATTCTCTATGTTTTTTGTGCACTTAAGGTTGTTGATCTTTGTCAATGGATGTTCGTTTCTCTCATCATCATCCTCCTTTCTCATCTCAACATATAATAATAATAATAATAATAATAATAATAATAATAATAATAATAATAATATAATAATAATAATAATAATAATTTATAGTTCATACTTTATGTATACATGGTTTTACGTAGGCATTGTATGTAGACCAGTTTTCATCCCTCTCAATGTTATATTATGTTCCTTTACCTCTATGTTAAATACTTTTGTAGTGTTTACTCGATTTTAAATCTATGCATCTAGTCCCCTTAGCTTTATTGTACCACAAGTAGGTTAGGTTCTTACTATACTATTGGTACATCACCATAATTACCTTTCATCACATCGCTTACCTTATCCCTCCACTTTTCCCACAAAATATTTAGGTTTAGATTTAGTGGTAGATTTCTTTTCTACACTTTATATATCTTCACATTGGTACTAAACTAGGTGCACTTATACTATAAGGAATTTATTTCATGTAAATTCTCACTTTAAGTTATAGGGAAGAGAGAAAATAAAATTGATATAGGTGTGGTTTAAAAACTTTGTTTGTTTGTGCACATGTTGAATCAAAATATTATGAAGAGCTCATCTTTGTCTTGGGAGGAAGACCTAAAGATAAAAAAGGAATTGAAGCAAACTTATTTGTTAGACAGATAGTTGGGTGGACTACTTAGCGATAAATAGATCCTATAAGGGAGATATTATTTAGGGGATATCAATCCACACCTTTTAAATAATTAAGTTCAAAAAGTTGGAAAGGAGGTACTGGCATCAATAATTAAAAGATATTGAAATTCAACACAAGAATGCTTTCTTGGAAAATATATTAGAAATGATAAAATTTGTGATAGATTAATTAATACTAGTGCTAAGGGGTTGGGGTATGTGTCAAAAAATATAAAATAGGTCTGTGAGTGCTTAAAAACATGGAAAACTAAGTTTGGTTGAGGGTAGATGGGTAAAAACCACTTACTAGTTTTCACTACCATAGTAACCATCAGTAGTTAAGGTGACTATTAGTGGTCAAGTTGATGATCACTAGTTGGAGACCATCAATAGTTGAGTCAACCATCGATGGTTACTATGTGAGTTATAGGTTATTAATTATTAAATAATGGGATCTAAAATATGGATTTTGGGTGATGGAAAAGGGTTAGACTAATTACAAAATGGGAATAAATTAAATGAATTTTGGCAAATAAGTACTCATCTTATCAAAATTTGATTGGGTGAGTGGTTGAATTAGTTAATCGATTGGTGGAATATAGTTTAATTCCAGTAGAGTAATGGTACTCAATAACTCATTTGAGAGGTGATGACAAGTCAAATCTCAATAAAATTATTTATGATGCTTGATAACATTGATGACATTGATTGAACTATACAAGAAAACTCTTAAATGCTTGAGCTCCTGATAATTATTGCAAATGGATTTGACCTCCTAGGCTCCTTTATTCTTATAAGAATAAGTAAGAGGTGGAATTCAAGGTAAAACTAGGACAAATAAATATAAATCATCCATGTAAAATCTCATAAAAAAATTTAGATGAGCTATAGTTAGAAAATTTTGACCGAGTGGTTGCATGTTATCTATTAAGGAGGTGGATTCGATCGTTGATGGTCAGGGTTTCTTATGGTGACTTTAAATGGTCATCCTAACCATTAATGATCAAGTTCCAAAGGAAAGAGGTCCTAAATTCCAAGTTGAGTTAGCTTGTGAATCTAACTGTAGGTGGGCTTGGTTAGGCCAAATTGGTGTAAATTTATCCCAAGAGGGTCCTAGGTAGGTCCAAGGGGTTTGTCAACATTCAGAATCATAGGTGTGTAGATTTTTTATTCCTATATGTTTCCCATTTTTGTTGTGTTTCTTATGTGAATGAGATATGAAACAGAAATATAGTATGGTTCAAGGTCTGGTTCTCTTGAGAGTAGGAGGAGTAGGAGGGGGTGTTCCCCCTTAAACCAAGAGTTGATGAGGTGAAAATGAAATTGGGTCAAGTTTGATAAATGGTAGTTGGTAATGAAAATGGGTGAATGATAGGTTGGGCAATCAAAATGCAAACTTATGCACAAAGTGTGACAAAAAGGTGTGATAGATAAGATCACTCATAGACTAGGTTACTAATGTGTAAAAAATAGGTTAGTACTAATAAGGATAAGGGACAAGTAAACTGTGTGACTACCTATAGGCATGGTGACTAGGAATACTTGTAAATGCAAATCTCCTAAGTGATTTCTATGTTTTTAGTGGATATCCAAGGTTTGAATTATTCTCAGTGAAAACACAAATTGGTTAAGTGTCATGAGTATTTGAGTTAGGAAGTACTCCTAAAAAGACACAAGTGGGTCAGTATAAATGAGATGGCACAATATCTAAAGGGGTCAACATGGTAATGTTGTTAATATGATCAAAAGACTAGGTAAAAAGTGTTTAAAATTGCATGCCATATGAATCAAAATAGACCAACAATGAGGTAATAACGTGGTTAGGTTATTTGGAGAATGTAGTCTCAAAAGTGGGTAAATCTTGGTTTAGTTCTACTAAGAAGGGATACTCTAGGTATAAGAGTAAATTTGGGGCATACTAATCATTAAAGGTTAAGGCTCCCTAGATGTGACCATCAATAGTCACCCTGGCCATCGAAGATCAAGGAAAACCCTAAAAATCCTTGGGCTAAAGAGTGAAAATAGAGTTACTTTTTTACCATTTGTAACTTTACTACTTGGTTGATTTTGATTTGGCAATTTCAGCATTTAGGGAGAGTTTATTTTTTGAGTTGGTGACTAATCATTGGTTTGAGGAGTATGGGTTTGATTTATGTGGCTTGAGATTTAGGGAGTAGGTGGGTGATCTTGGGTAGAGATACCAAGGGAGCCATCACCAGATGGGAGTGTAGGTGTAAGTGGTAATGTTATAGGTGCTCTAGAGACATGATTTACATATGTTCTAATATGTTGGTATAGATCAGTGTACATTAGTTTGATATCATCTTACATGCTGATGTAGTGAGATGTACATATTTTGAGAGAGATTTACACATTGTTACTTGTATTTATGATTACATGAAGTATATGATGATGATGTATGGGTCATGGTTTATATTCTAATGTATGTTTATTCATGTTTATGCTTATGGTTGATGGTCTATGGTTTCTTGCATATGCTTTATGAGATGTTGATTCAATATCCTAGGCATGTTATTCTAGAAAGATAATTATGTTGTTCTAATTTTGTTCATAGACATGATAGGATGTGATATTGATGGATGTATGTCATATGAGAATGTAATTGTAATGGCTTTGTTTATGGTTATGTTGATATGTTTTGTATTAGTTGATGTTATAAGATGAATTGAGGTCATGTTATGATAAATGGATAGATTAGTATATGATATGGTTCATGATGTTTTGCTCATTTATTTTGTTTATGCTCAGGATGATGAATGGTGTAATTATAATGGTTTATGATATGATATATGTTTACATGATGTTTTTATAGTAGATGGATAGGATAATGCTCATGATATGCTATAATATGATGCAATGGCATGGTGTTTTGATCATAGATAGATAGATAATGTGTTTCATGGATATGGTTTATAATGTTATGCTTTGGATTTGATATTTGTTGTTTATGATCATGGAGATAAAACTCGAGTATGGTTGAAGATGTAATGAGAATACATAAAGTAAGTAGATAAAAAACTAAATGTTTAGGATGGTGAGAGGAATCATGAGAGGTATGTCTATATGAACCAATAAAATATAAGAAGAGAAATATAATGCCTTTTCATTGGTAGGGACCAAAATGAAACTTGAATTTGTATTGGCTTAATGAAAATAAGCCTTTCAAATACATTGCATTAACATGATTAGGTTGATAAATAGGTATCTTGATCACATTGTGTTAAGTAAGCTCATAGTCCCATGAATATGATATATGGAGGGAGGATGGGTGAAACAAGAACCTTTTGTGAGACTAGAAAGCCTCTTCTATAGGCTTCCAAGAGGATAGTATAAGCAAGTATATGCTCATATATAAAGTGTAGAATGATCGATGTAAGAAGTCTACTAAGGAGATATGATTATAACTTCCAAGATCATTACTTTTATGAGATCCAATTATGGCATTTCTCATTGATTTTGATTTTGTTTGTGGGTCATTTGATATTTTGATCTTGCTTTAGTGTCAAAGAAGCTGATTGATGTGAGAAGTTTCCAAGAAATTGATAGCTTTGACAAATGATTTTTTGATCCATCCTTTAAGGAGTGGTCTAGGTTTATATGCTTACTTTAAATGATTTTGATAGCTATCCTTCGAGGGAGCAATCCACCTTATGTTTTATAATTTTGAATAAGTTTTTAACATCTATCCTTCAAAGAATCACTCTGTGAATACTAAGAATGACCCATGATTTGGTTTTGAATTTAGTATTGTTGTTTCTTTTGTTTGATTTTTCCCAATATAGAATTGCTTATACATGTTCAAGGGGTTACCTTTATGAAGGCAAAACTAAAGGCACAAGAAGGTTCAATAGGTGAAAAGAGGTTTAGGTGAAAAAAACCATGAGAATCTATCCTAAAGAGGGATAAAAAGTACCATGATAATTATTACATGGGTAGAGCCATGGTACCCATATTTCAAGATTAGGATATGATTGTGAAGGATAATCACATGATTTAGCTATAGTTAGTTGCCCCTAAAAAGAGGGAAATGAATGTGGTTGTAAGGGATGAGCTTAATTTAAACCAATGGTGATTGTGACCCTTATTTAATAATGGAAAGAATGTAGATGTGAAGCATTGAGAGGATTAGGTTTTAGTTTTCCTTTGAGAGAGGACAAATGATAAGATCCTAATCCATACTTATGGGTTACGATGTAAGGTCCAAGACAATTGAAATAGAATTTGTCCCTTTTACTTTTCTTAATATTGGTTACATGTTGATTTTCCTTGAGAACAAGGTCTCCAATATTGAATTCTTGCACTTTTAGGTGTTTTTTATAAGCATGTTTGATTCATTATTGATAGACATAGAGATGAGAAAGAATGTCCAAATGATGCTCATCAAGTATCTCAAGTTGAGCTAAGAATTATTTATGATAATAATATTCTAAAATAAGGTCATGTAAAGAGATGTGAAGAGATAGTATTTGAAATTTGAGAGGCAACATAGAATTAGCTCCAAACAAAAGATAAAAAGGTGTAGCACTATCATTGGTTTGAATGCTAGTTAGATATTCCCATAAGGCAAAATGGATGTGTAAGTGCCAATCCTAACCTGAGCCATTGACTAATTTTGTAAGCATGTTGTTAAGGGTTTTGTTAAAGGATAATGCTTGTCCATTTACTTTTGGGTGATAAGGTGATGAAAATATTAGTTTAATACTAGATACATGACAAAGGACCTGAACTTGTTTATTTTTGAAATATTTTCCATTATCGGTGATGATCTTATGGGGAACACCAAAGTGGTAAATGATGTGATGGTTATAAATTTTATAATATTTTTAGCTTTAGTCAAGACAAGAGGAATAGACTCCACCCATTTTGTTAAATATTCAATCACAATGATGATAGAATGATGTCATTATGAAGAGTGGGGGTTAATTTCACCAATAAGGTCTAGACCTGATTATGAAAAAGGGCATAAATCAATGGAAACTTGAAGACTATGACTGGGTGCATGATGTAAATTAGCATGTTTTTGACACTTGAAATAATTTTTCACATAATCACAATAGTCTTAGTTAAGGTTAGGCCAATAATAGCCTAGGTTGAAGATGTACTCAGCCATAGAGAGTCCACTAAAGTGACCCCCATAGATACCATCATGCATCTCTTTGATAGCGTGAGAGGCTTCTAGACCATGAAGGCAATGTAATAGGAGGCCATAAAACTACCTTTATAAAGGATGCTCCCATAATGTTATAAAGAGAGGTGATCTAAATAAATGATCAATGAGCATTCTTAGAGAGGCTAGATAGAACTATGTTAAGGTTAAGGTAGTCAAAGGTTCATGGATATCAAAGGTTAGGTAGGATATCCTCCACAAAAAAATGGTTGGAATGTCTAACTTGATGTAGGAAGGTTTGGTAAGGTGATGGAAAATGACTAATAGCTTAGAGTTTAATGGTGGCGATGGGATCTAAGAATCAAGAGAAGCTATGGTGTTGACAAAATTGCTAATAAATCATGGGGTGGTTTGAGTATGGTAATGTCTAAATGATGTCAAGAGTTCTATGACTAACTATCTATATAGTTACAAATCTCCTTTTTACATTGGTAGATTCCATTGACTTGATTGACCACAAGTTGGGAATCACCAAAGATGTTGATTGTTTTGACCCTTAAAGCTAATGTAGCTTGGAGACCTATTACTAGGGAAACATATTCAACCACATTGTTGGTACATTTAAAGTCAAGTTTATAAGATAAAAGAAGTGGTTAATTTACAAGGGGGATAAAGATGATATTGGCTCCCCCACCATGTTGACACTTCAATCCATCAAAGAACATGGTGACATAATAAGTGAAATATACTTAAGAAAATTCTATGATAGACTCATCTAAAAATTCAAGGGGAAGGGGTTAGTTGTCTATTAGAGGCATGTCAACCAATTGGTTAATAATGAATTGCCCCTTAATTAACTTTTACTATAAGAACTCATGGTCAAAATTAGCTAAAATCATGATCCACTTGGCCATATGTTGGTTTTGGTATGGGTTGGAGTGCATGTACTTGAGTGGGTCGGTATTGGTTATGATAAAAAATTTATGGTTAAGAAGGTAGTGGTGAAGTTTGGTGGCAACAAAGACTAGGTCCAAATAAAGTCTTTTGTTATGAGTATACTGCATTTCATAGTCTACAAGGGTGTAACTTATGTAATATATGGATTTCTCTTTTTGGTGTTCATCTTGATGGGCAAGCGTTGCTCCTAAGGAATGGTCAGTGGTAGAAACATAAAGGTAGAAGGGTTGGTCATCCTTAGGGGGTGTAAGGATAGGTAGAGATAGAAGGTGGACATGGTAATGGATAAGTCTCTCAAAGATAACCTTGAGAATGGTTTAGTGGTCCTTAAAAATTTTAGATTTTATTAGAAGGTCATCCATATAGTCCTCAATGATTTTATGGATAAGGTCATGGAAGATGTAGGTCATAACATGCTGGTAGGTTACACCAGCCTTCTTAAGACCAAAAGGCATGACTCTATAAAAAAAGGACCTCCATGGGGTGATAAAGGTAGTTTTGTGTTGATCTTTAAGGGTAATCAAAATTTGGTTATAACCCAAGAATTTATCCATCAGAGATATCTTATGGCCTATTTTAAGATCAACAAGTTGGTCAATGCTAGTTAGGGGAAAGTCATCCTTTGGGTAGTTGAGGTTAAGATCACAAAAGTCCACATAGATACATAAACCCCTTATGGCTTTAGTGATAGGAATGATGTTAAAAACCCACTAGGGATAATCAATGGGTTGAATGAAGTTGAAAAAGAGGAGGTGTTAACGATCTTATTTGACAATAAAGTCTATATAGGGATGCATTTGTCAAAGTTTATATATTATAGGCTTGGTGTGATGAATGGTTACAATGTTGTGGGTGGCAATGGGTAGGTCAATACTAGGATATTGGTATATGATTAGGTGAATGCAATGCTATAGTTTTATAAGAAGGTAGAAAAGTCTTAAAGTTCCTTGTAGTGAGATATTAGCCAAGTTTGACAACATGAGGGTTGCCTAAAGTGCCTATGTCAATATCCATAGTGGATTAATTTAGCATGGTTAAAGTTTTGATAGGTAAGGATTTGGGTGCACCAAGGTAGGTGAGAATAGAATCATCATCCTAGCACTGAATAGTGTTAATGGTAGGAGAGTCATCTCCCACTAGTTCAAGATGGGTCATAAGGATGGATATTGGTGCCCCTTCCTTTTTATAAGTTAAGGGACCAAGGATAATCATGTTAATGGAAAAAAAAATTAGGTGGGATAATGTCCTCATCCTCACACCCAAGTGGAAGGGGTGTTGGTGAGGAAGGGGGATCTTTTATAACAATGGTAGCGATAGGTCTTGTGGCATTATTATTATTATTGGGTAGAATGAAGCCAAGGTCATGTTTCTTGTGAGGTTTTTGGGTCTCAATAAAGATCAATGTGCATGGGTTATGCTCATATCATCCTAAACCAAACCCTTTCTAGACACACCTATGAAGGTATAATTTGGTGAAGTCTAAGTTGTCCAAGTAAGAGAATGTAGGGGTGAATAGTTATGGTCAAGAGGAGGTGATGGTAGCATCAAGTAGCTTGTCAATTCCCCCATAGATAAAATGGGTTTAATAGCTCAGGGGCCCCAAGGGAGTAATAACTTTAATGTTGGAGTCATAACTTGGTTAGTGGTTGAGTTTCCCATACTCTTGAAAAGTAAAGAAAGCATAAAGGGTAGGGATTTAGTATTCTCCAAAGGTAAGGTAGTGGAAGGTAGATTGCAAGGGATCAATGGTGGGTATCTAGTCAGTGGGAATACATGAACTAGTAAATGCATCTATGGAAAGACAAGGAATGATTGCATGTTATGTGGTTGAAGGCTTCACGATGGATGTTTAGGGTGATTTTATTGAGGGTAGGAGGATGTATTTAGGTTAGTAGGTCATGTTGCATGCTAAAAAAGGATTGGGTCAGATTTTATGGTAATAACCTGACCCTAATGATCTAATTTGACATAATGGTGAAGGATAGAAGGTATGCAACCCATAACATAGATCTAATGTCTCCCTAATAAAAAATTGTACTAGATTTTGCCTTTGAACACATAGAAGAGTTTGGGGAGCATGCATGGTCTGAGTTGAATGTGGAGGATAATGGTTCCCAAGGTAGTGGTCATGGTGTCATTAAAGGATCAAAAGATAGTTAAAGTTTAGGACATGACATTGTTCAATAATTTAAGTTGGTCATAGGCATGGGAAGATATGATGTTGATGTTAGATCCCCCATTGATCACAACTTGGTTGATGTGGTTTTGGTTGATGTGGGAAGTAATAAAGATAGGAGGATCTAGGTCCTTAAGGTGGATAGAGGGTATCTTAGATTCCTTGAAATTAATAAGGGTGGAGAGTTAGAGAGCACCTATAAAGGCTTCTATAAGTCAGGAGTCTCCTAGTCTAACCTCAATAGCTTGCATAGCATCTATCATGTCCTAATGATGGTGAGGTAAGGTGGAAATGAGATTGTATAGGCTTATCTTAGCTAGAGTCTATTGGAGTTTCTTAAGAATGAACCTCCTAATAGATTTAAAGAGGTTAGCCTCAGAGGTGCCTAAGATGGTAACTTTGGGCTTAGCTAAAGAGATTGGGATCTGGTGTGGTTTAAGATGAGAAGGTAGGTATGTTTATGGAATGGAAACTTTGGCCTTCCATTTATACTTTTGTTGTGATTATGTGACCACATTAATGGTATGGATAGAAGGGAAGGATAGGGCATGACGTTGGGTAGGTGCTAGTTTACTTCAAAGTGAGAGTGGACAATTAGGTTATATTTGGCAAATGGTTATCAGGTGCATTGGTGGATGGGTTCATCTAATAAGATGTCATCTTCCTCATAGAGATAATGGATGATAGCATGGAGAGATTTTTAATTATCCATGTCATGCCCAAGTGTCTTATGATAGGAACAAATTTTACGATTGTTATACCAAGATAGTTTTGAACCAAGAAGACTGAAGGGCCTAATAGGGGTAAAGTGAGGTAAGAGGAATTAAAAATAAACTTGTAAAATGGTTATATAGGATTCATCTAGAGGTATAAAATGTCTATAGGTTTTAGTTTTTGGTGGTAATGTGGGCATACTAGTAGTAATTAGTTTTGTGAGAGAGGGTTTAGGTAAGGTGGTTCTCTAGTTAATGGTTTTGGTTTAGGTATGCTACTGGTTGGGGTGTTCAAGTTTGATAGCCTAGATGTTGGTAATTTGGGAAGGATTAACACATCAATAGTAAGTGGGATGGTGTAACCAATGACAATGTATGGCATATGTTAAAAGGAGCTTGGTTTTTAAGCAAAGTTGAGGGATGTGGCCCCAAGATAGAAGGCAAGGTAGAGTGAGGTAGATTTCTAGCCATGTGGCTCTTTAATAGTTTTATCCCCTTGTTGATTTGGGTTAAGGTTTGGGTATAGGCTTAGATGGTGTTAATTCCACCTTCAAGGATGGGTGAACTAGACTTTGTGTAAGGAAATCACCAAGAGTTTTGAAAGGTTTGATTCATGGTGCAGTCATTTGAGATGTGGTTATTTTGGTTGAATGAGAAGGTGAGGGGTTGGTAGAGGTTTTGATGAATTTAAGAGGTTGTGTAAAAATGATATATTGGTTGGTTAAAGGCATACCAAAAGGTTTGGGTTTGTTGATGTAAGGCAACCCTAAATATTACCAAAAAGTGGTTTGATCCATGTCCAATTTTGTGACCATGCCTAACCTCTAAACAAGTTTAGAAAAAGGTTTGTATACTAGGCTAGCCTCCAAGGTAGTGGGTGTTAAGGATACACATATGGGTTAAGGAGGAGGATTTCTAGCCTCATCTCTCTCTTCAAGAAAAGGATGTAAGTTTAGGTTGGGTGGTTGCTCCATGAAGGGTGCTTTTGAAAAAGTTGCTCCCCTTGGCATGATTTCCATAGTTTTGGTTTGTTCTATGATTAGGGGAGATGGTTTATTAATAAGGGTTGTTTTTTTAGATAGGCTATTTAAATTGGTGACTGATGATTCTAAAGCCTTTATGAGTGTAGCCAAAGAAAAAGGAACCTCCTTGGTTTGGGCTTCTAGAGGAAGGGAAGGTGACTCCACCACCTTGATAGGTGAAGTGGGGGAGAAACAGGGAGTTTGGATGACATATTTCCCATTGATAAGTGCATAAAGGACCATATTGACCATGTGGGCATCATGATAACATTTAGCCTATGTGTCCTCAGTGTTAGTAGGGGCATGGTTAGAAAGGGTTTTTTGAAGATGTCAAGAGCTTAATTTTGAGGGGCATTGGGATTATTGTTAAGTTGTGGAGCTAAAAGCTTCACTGATGCAAATGGAGGAGGTTATTGAGTGTTAGAGCAACTGATGTCAGTCTGATCAACTAATGTTGGTCATATTCAGCTATGTAGTAATCGCCATCGATTAGGGGTTGACCGACATCGGTCAGATAGGAATTGACATTGGCAACCTATGTGTGTGTGTGTGTGTGTGTGTGTGTGTGTGTGTGTGTGTGTGTGTGTGTGTGTGTGTGTTGTGTGTGTGTGTGTGTGTGTGTGTGTGTGTGTGTGTGTGTGTGTGTGTGTGTGTGTGTGTGTGTGTGTGTGTTTGCATGCATTTCCAAAACTGGTCTAATTTTATATGGACAATTAGTTTGCATGTAAAAGACTAATTTTAGTTTTGAGTCTGCATTTTTAATTATTGTAATTGGGAGGTCTAATTATTGTTTGTATGGGGTCTATTTAACAGACCCATGGGGTTGTATTGTAATCAAGGATAAGGAAGAGATCCTTCCAATTGTAAGATCAGTTGATCTATAGGTATCAAGATTAGGGAAGATCTACATGGTAAGTAAGATCAATTAGATCTGTAGGTGTGCAAGAATAGGGAGATCTACTTGGAGTACTTGGAGTACTTGGTGGACTGGAAGTAGGCAACAATAGTTGTGTTGATTGTCACTTACTGGTGAAACAACAACTCAGTTATTGAGTTGGTCGTGTTTGTAATTGAGAGAGAGAGAACTCTTGAGGGAGAATTACTGTATGCCAAAGAGGTGTGGGAAGAGTGTGATTTCTTCATTGTATTTCCTTCTGGAAGAGTGTTAATACAAGATTGTATTGTCTCTCATATTTTGTACTATTTTTGAATTCTAGTTACATGTTACTTCTAGTTTAATTTCATGTTTAGTTGCTTATACAAAGGTAATCAATTGTGATCTTAAGGAGTACGATCCTAATAATTGGTATCAGAGCTTTCTATTCTAGATCTTGACAATTGGTATCAGAGCTTGGTTCACTGAAAGTTGGTATCAGAGTTGTGTGTTCTAGATTCCTGATAGTTGGTATCAGAGCTGTTTGCTCCAAATCCTAACAAGTGGTATCAAAGCTTGGTTCACTAACAGGTGGTATCAAATCATGTTAGTGTTTGTTGATTATAGGTCACTCTTAGGGCTTTTTTATTGAGTGGGAGTAAAGCAATGGCAGAAGAAAATAAGCTAAGAATGGAGAAATTCAATGGCAAGAATTATCAATTATTGTATTGTGGAAAGAAAGGGCAAATAAAGAAACATTGTTAGTTGGTAGAAGATCAGCATGAAGGAAATAAAGAAGCAAATGATGCAGGTATTATTACATGGGATGCTCTTATATGTTCCTTGGATAAAGTAGAATCTTGAGTTTTAGATTATGTTGCCTCTTTCCATGCAACCCCAAATAGAGTATTTTTCCATGATTATGTCCATGGAGACTTTGAAAAGATTTATTTAGGGGTTGGTGAGCCTTGTCAAATTGTTGGCAAAGGAAAAGTGTAGCTAAAATTGTAGATAGGTAACACATGGGTGTTGAAGGATGTCATGCATGTCCTAGTCTTGAAGAGGAGTCTAATTTCTATAGGAAAGTTGGGTGATGAGGGTTGCACAATAACTCTCACAGCGAAATCTTAGAAAGTTTCCAAGGGTGCACTTGAATTAGCATGTGCTAAGAAAGTAGGTACTCTTTATCTATCTACTTGTATTATTGATTCTCCTTCTAGTTTATCTACTTTAGATGTAGATGCAAAGATGTGGCTCTGTAGGCTTGGTCACATGAGTGAGAAGGGAATGCATGTTCTTAAGAGGAAATATGATGTCTTTGACAAACTTAAGAACTGAAAAGCCTTGGTTTTCATGGAGAAGATGATGGACAGAGATCAGCTCAAGGGGCTAAATAATTCTGAGTAGAGCAATGTTAGTTTGGACAAGGTTATGATCCAAAATGAGCTCATGGGTAAAAATCATCACTCATAGGAAAACATAGTTATCGACGTCATTTAGGTGAGAACCGATGTCAAACAGGCAAGAACTGATGTTGGTCATGTGCAAACCAAAGTCAGTGATGTTAAGTAGGTGGACACTAACATCAGTTAGGGAACCAACATCAGCGATCAAGAGGAATTGACATCGGTTAGGTGTAGACTGAGGTCGGCCAAAGGTGACCGAGATCGATCACTGTCAGAATGAATTTTGGGTGGATAGTGAGTTGTCAAGGAGTCTCAAATGCCCATGTGGAGGATTGAAAGGGTAAGTAAGCCTCAAATTCATTATTCCCCTTCCTTACACTACTTGTTCCTCACTGATGGTGGAAAACTAGGAAGTTTTAAAGAGGCAATGTAGGTAGAATCTAGGAAATAGTGGGAGCATGGCATGAATGAGGAAATTGATTCCTTGGGAAAGAACCAAATGGGAGATTTGGTAGAGTTACCAGCCAAAAAGAAAGCACTGAAAGATGAATGGATTCCCAAGTTAAAGAAAGGAGAGAATGGATAGGTGAGACACAAGGCCATGTTATATGGTTTTGAGCAAGCTGCAGGACAATGGTGTTTAAGGTTCAACAGGTGTATGACAAAGCATGGCTTTAGTCAATGTCAATGTGACCATTGTGTTTATTTTACCAGGTTGGATAATATTAGCTACATTATCCTATTAATGTATGTAGTGTATATGCTTGTTGTAGGGTCACACATGCAGGAGATTGTTGAGCTAAAGGTAAAGTTAGTTTAGAGGTGTGCCATGAAGGATTTGAAAGCAGCAAATAAATTCTTTGGCATGAGTATTTCTAGAGACAGGAAAGTCACAGGTTGATTTTATCTCTAGAGGATTATGTGAATAAGGTAGTGGAGAGGTTTAATATGCATGATGCAGAACCAGTTAGCACACCTATGGTTAGATAGTTCACAGAATAGTGTCTTGAATCACATGAGGTTGAGTACATGTGTACTAGACCTAATATTACCCAAGTAGTGGGAGTTGTTAAAAAGTTTATGGCTAATTCAGGAAAGGAGCACTGGAAAGCAGTTTAGTGGATTCTCAGGTATCTAAAATGGACCAGCAGTAGGTATACATGCTATGTAAGGTCAAACACTTCTCTACATGGGTATGTAGATTCAGATATGGAAAGTTACTTGGATGACAGGAGAAGCACCACAGGATATGTGTTCACTATTGGTGGTATGGTGGTTAGCTAGATTTTAGAGATGCAAAAGGTTGTTGCAGTCACGGTGGCTAGCAAGGATAAGAACCGTGTGAAAATGTTAACAAAGCTAGGAACAAAGGAGAAGTTGAATCTTCATTCAACTTCTATTGGTCTTCAAGATTGAAATTGAGGAGGGATACAAGCCAAGAAGGATTTGAAAGCAGCAAATAAATTCTTTGGCATGAGTATTTCTAGAGACAGGAAAGTCACAGGTTGATTTTATCTCTAGAGGATTATGTGAATAAGGTAGTGGAGAGGTTTAATATGCATGATGCAGAACCAGTTAGCACACCTATGGTTAGACAGTTCACAGAATAGTGTCTTGAATCACATGAGGTTGAGTACATGTGTACTAGACCTAATATTACCCAAGTAGTGGGAGTTGTTAAAAAGTTTATGGCTAATTCAGGAAAGGAGCACTGGAAAGCAGTTTAGTGGATTCTCAGGTATCTAAAATGGACCAGCAGTAGGTATACATGCTATGTAAGGTCAAACACTTCTCTACATGGGTATGTAGATTCAGATATGGAAAGTTACTTGGATGACAGGAGAAGCACCACAGGATATGTGTTCACTATTGGTGGTATGGTGGTTAGCTAGATTTTAGAGATGCAAAAGGTTGTTGCAGTCACGGTGGCTAGCAAGGATAAGAACCGTGTGAAAATGTTAACAAAGCTAGGAACAAAGGAGAAGTTGAATCTTCATTCAACTTCTATTGGTCTTCAAGATTGAAATTGAGGAGGGATACAAGCTAAGAAACAAAAATAGATGATGTACAGGTACAGGTATAGGTGCAGCTATTTATCTCCAAGTGGGAGATTGTTAAGTTATGGAGCTAAAAGCTTCACTAATGCAAATGGAGGAGGTTGCTGAGTGTCAAAGCAACTGACATCAGTCATATTTAGCTACGTAGTAACCAAAATTAGTTAGGGGTCAGCCAACATTGGTCAAATAGGAACTGACATCGACAACTTGTGTGTGTGTGTGCATTTGCATGCATTTCTAGAATTGGTCTAAATTTAGACAGACAGTTAGTTTGCATGTAAAATACTAATTTTAGTCTTGAGTCTGCATTTCTAATTATTATAATTGGGAAGTCTAATTATTGTTTGTATGGGATCTATTTAATAGACCCATGGGGCTGTATTGTAATCAAGGACAAGGAAGAGATCCTTCCAATTGTAAGATCAATTGATTTGTAGGTAGCAAGATCAGGGAAGATCTACATGGTAAGTAAGATTAGTTAGATCTACAAGTGTGCAAGATCAGGGAGATCTACTTGGAGTACTTGGAGTACTTGGTGGACTAGAAGTAGGCAACAATGGTTGTGTTGATTGTCACTTACTAGTGGAAACAACAACTTGGTTATTGAGTTGATTGTGTTTGTAATTGAGAGAGAGAGAACTCTTGAGGGAGAATTAATATACATCCTAGAGGTGTGGGAAGAGTGTTATTTCTTCATTGTATTTCCTTTTGGAAGAGTGTTACTACAAGATTGTATTATCTCTCTTATTTTGTGCTATTTTTAAATTCTAGTTACATGTTACTTCTGGTTTAATTCTGTGTTTAGTTGCTTATACAAAGGTAATCAATTATGCTCTTAAGGAGTAGGATCCTAACAATTATCCAACATGTGTTCCCCCTTGTCAATAAGGATCTAAACATCATTCTTAAAGGTATTACATTGACTGACATTATGTCTAATTACCTGATGAAAAGTATAGAGGTCATTTCCATTGTACCAAGCAGGTTCTAGATGAGAAGAATCAAACTATTGGGGAGGTTTGATGGGTAGAAGTTGTATAAGGTTATCTTTTAGTAGTTTTTCCAAAATTGAAGCATAAGATTCTCTAAGTGGAGTGAACTATTTTTGGTTTTTTTGGTTTGGGTTCCTTGTGTTTTGGTTGGAGGTAATGGGATAACTTTGTTGATTGACATTGGGTGGAGGGATAGCTTTAAGGATAATGACATTCATAGTTCCCTTGCTCTTGATTTTGACATTGGATTAGTTGCCTATTTTTGAGGAGGTTTTGTTGTTCTTAAAGGTAGAGTTATTATTTTGTAACTTCAATTTACCCTCATCTATGGCTCAATTTTATAACTTACATTCCATGGTAAAATCTTTAACAAAATTTCTGAAGATTTGGACACACAATGTAGAAGATATATGTTTGGCATAGGTTCAGGCAAAAATATCTATAAGTTAATCTTGAGCGAAGGAAAATGAAAGCTGATTAATCAAGCTTCTCTAATGGGTGATAAAATTCACAATGGACTCATCATCAAATTGCCTAATATAATATAGGTCAATGATATAGAACTTATTGGAAATGTTAATGAAAAATTGATCTAAGAAGACCTAAGCTAGTTGGGTGAAATAAAAGATCAAATGACTGGTAATGGCACTATACCAATCAAGTGCTAGGCCAAATAAAGAGATAGGGAAGGTTTAAAGGAGAAGAGAATAATTACACTCAATCATGTAACATGCATGTTTGAAAGACCTAAGGTTTTGTTCGGGGTCCTCTTTTCTCTAAAATTTTGTAAATTTTAGAAGCTCCCATTGAGGAGGATAAGGTCTGATGGAGACAGGATGATGGATAGGTTCATTACAAATTTTATAATAGGATAGGATGTTATTAGTCCCCAAAATGGATGACACAAGGTTTGTCATCTTGTCCATGAGAATTCTCATTAATTTGGTTTGAGGTGGTGTACCCAAAGGATTATAAGATGCATATTGTGGTTATGGTTGAGTGGTATACTAGTAATTGGTTGGTGGTTGGTGGGCTGCCACATGTTTAAATATGGATGCTAGAGGTTGGATAGGTGGTATGTAAGGGTAAGTAGATGGTGGTGGTTGGGTAGTGGGGACATTCTCTTGTGGTTTAGGGATGTATCCAAAGTTTGGTGTAATGGGTACCTACCAAGGGATTTCTATGGATTTGGCATGAATGGTAGTTGTGTTGGTAATAAAAGGAGAGATAGTGACCTTCATGCTAGTAGGTGGTGAAGTAAAAGGGATAGATACCACTAATCTTAGTAAAGGGTTATTAACCAATGGGTTTGTAGTGATAGAGGGAAGGTTGGTAGTGCTATAGTGGTAGGTGACTCAACTATAAGTGGAACATGATAGGTTAATGGAAGGGTTATTCCTAAGGTGGAGGAGTCATTGGTACGGGTGGAAGGTGTAGGGGTAGCAGTTGGTTGGATAGGTTGGTTTTCAACTATGGTATCAAAGGGGTTAGTATATGAAGATGCATATGTAGTATAAGGTTAGGTGGTGACTATGGTAATAGGGACACCCATTATAATGTGGGATATCATGCCATAAGGTGGATTTGGAACAGGGTCATGGTGAGGGGAGGTGTTAAAGTAGTGTTCAAAGGAAACTAGATTATTGTCTAAAAAAGTGGTAAAGTCTATGTATCCTTGGGAAAATACTTGAGGAAAATTAAGGCTTTCTAATGGATAAGGTGAGTCTTCTACTTTGAAGACATACTCCATAGATGAGGAGGTAGAAGAGGTTGATTTGAGTGATGGGTTCTACTCTACTAAGTCTCTTTATTGTTGGCGAGTGAGAACCATACAAGAAAATGGGGATAGAAAATAAGAATGAACTCACCACTCAAACAATAAAATAATAAAATTATCAAGGAAATCAATACACACACTATAAAGTACATTAAGCCTAGTGGTTAGTTTAAATCTTACTTTTGGCTTATTCCTTAGTTTATGATAAAGTGTGATAGAAGTTGGCTTGTAGCTCATGTACTATAAAAGTAGTCTATGGTTGGTTTTGGGTTGTTTAGGTGCTCAAAAGAATTAGTATTGAAATCAATACATGGCTTGGTATTGGGGAATACCCCCTCACTTCACACATCATAATGATAAGGGTGTCAAGTGTTTAGCCAATATATATTGATATGTAAAGTTTATACTGAACCAGAGAGCTTAGTTGGTTCTCCCCTTGGTAATGACCTCCAAGTAGGATTACCAAGAAAGGGTAAGGTGATTTCTAGGTTATGAAATCCTAGTCAAGTCTCATCTCAAATCATTTTTATTATTTATTGATGAAAGTAGTTTGGCTAGTGTGTGAAAAAAAAGTGGTGTTACGATAAAATTATCATTATTTAATTCAAAGTGAACTAATGTTAAAATTAAGTAATGGATGCAATTAATTTTAAGCCCAAAATAAATTTCATTTTCAATTATGAGCATAGATAGAGAGAAAAACATACAAATATAAAGAAAAACATGAGTAAAGACTCTAGGTCCCAACAGGCATCCCAAAATGTTTCATGTAAATTTATTATTTAAGTTCTAGGGAAGAGAGAAAAGAAACTTGATACAGGTATGGTTGTAAAACCTATTTATTTGTAAATGTTTTAAATTAGAATATTGTGAATAACTCATCTTTAGCTGGGAGGAAGACCTATAGATAATAAATCATTGAAGCAAACTTGTTTGTTAGATAGATAGTTGGGTGGACTACCTAACGATACCTAGATCTTGGAAGAAAGAGATTCCTTAGGGGATATAAATCCACACATTTTAAAAAATTAAGTTCATAAAATTTGATAAGAGGTAATTGCATCAATAATTAAAAGGTACTAATATTGAACAGAAGAATGCTTTTTGAAAAATAGACTAAAAATGATCAAATTAGTGATAGACTAATTAATAATAGTGATAAGGGGTTAGGGTATGCTTTATAGAATTTGAAAGAGGTCTGTGAGTGCTCAAAAACATAGAAAATTAGGTTTGGTTGAGGGTAGATGGGTAAAAATAGATTTATAATTTTCACTACCATAGTGATCATCAATGCTTAAGGTGACCGTCAGTGGTCAAACTGACCATTGATGGGTGGGCAAATCATAGATAGTTGAGTCAACTATCAATGGATACTTTATGAGTTCTGGGTTGTTAATTACTAAATAATAAGATCCAAAATATGGATTTTGGGTGATGGGCAAGGGATAGATTGATTACAAAATGGGAATAAATCAAATGAATTTTAAAAAATAGGTACTCATCTTACTAGAAGTCGATTGGGTGAGTCGTTGAAGTAGTTAACCTATTGGAGGAATTTGATTTAATTACAATAGAGTAATGGTACTTGAGAACTTGGTTGAGAGGTGATGACAAGTTGGCTCTCAATAATATTGCTAATGACACTCAATAATGTTTATGACATTGATTTACCTACAAAAGAAAACTCCTAAATCCCTGAGCTCTTGAGAATTATTGTAGATGGATTTAACCTCCTAGTCTCCTTTCTTATAAAAATAAGCAATAGGTGGTATTCAAGGTGAAACTAGGCCATCTAAATATAATGCATCCATGTAAAGTTTTGTAAAAATATTTAGATGAGATATATTTAGAAAAACTTAATAGGTGGTTGCATGTTATTTGTTAAGGAGGTGGACCCTAACCATTAACAAATAGGGTTTCCCATGGTGATCGTCGATAGTCACCCTAACTGTCAATGGTTAAGCTCTAAAGTAAAGAGGTTTTGAAAGCTAGGTTGAGTCAGGTTGTGAATTTGACTATGGGTGGGATAGGTTAGGCCAAATTGGTCCCAAGAGGGTCGTAAGTAGGTCTAGGGGGTTTGTCGACATTCAAAATCATAGGTGTGAATATTTTTGGTGTCTACAAAATTTAGCATACTCTAGATGTTCATCCCAAGGAACGCAAGGGTCCCACCACTTTGGGGACACTCCCATCATTACTATGCAAAATTAGATGTTCCATGTATGTAGGTTAATTGAATAATTCTTCACCCCATGTTGAATTCTTTCATTCCCTAAGCTAAGTGCTCATGCTCCATGCCTATCAATAAATCCTCCAATGTACTAGGAACCATCCATAGGTGCACATTTTGAATGATAACACTAATAATTACAACCTAATTATGTAAATTCGAAACCAAATAATGTATTTCCAAAATCAACCTCAATCTACACAATGGAGAGTGAAAAATCATAATGCCCCCACCCCCAAAATATGCACATGGTAAAATTATACAACTCCCACTTATTAATAAAGTTATTAAAAATTTAAAAAATGAACTTCTTATTCTTAAAATTACAAACATTGACATAGGTGGCATAATTCCCAGTATGACTTATAATGGATCTATAGATCCATCTTTGTGTTTAAACATTTTTAGATATTTATACAAAGATTGGGTTGAGATTAACACATTTTATAACATCAAGCTATTAGATAAAACCTTTTTCAAGTGACACATTAGATTGGTATAATCAACTTAAAACTCATTTTATAGCTAGTTTGGAAGACTTAGTTAATGCATTGGTTCAAGAATTCTAAAGTAGTGATCTTCCTAAAAATAACTTAGCTCATTTTATTAATTATAAACAATTAGAATATGAAATGACATAAATTTTAATCAAATAATGGAAATCTTTGTCTAAAAAATTCAAACATAACATGTTTGATGATAATATTTTCCACTTATTCACTAATGATCTTCATTCCAAATCACAATATCATGTGAGGATTCTTTCTCCAAAATCCTTGGAAGAAGCCTTCGATCAGGCTAAAAATAAAGATTTTCTTATATGGTAACTTGATCCTTCACACCCTCAAATAGGGACTAAATGATTATGAAATATAAAAATCAGCATGAAAATAATGATGGTGTTATAAATACTTATGATTCCATACATAATATTCAATCCATTACTCCAATAAATCCAATAGAGCATAATATTATAGATGATATTTATGGATTATATAGCCCTTTTATCTTGTACACTTGGAAAAACCTCAGACCTTGGTTTTTCCTCTCAATTCTAGACCTTTCCCACTTTTGGAAGTCTTGAATCTACTCTATCTTATTCCCCTTGGCCTATCTCTTGGTTTGAATAGTAATGTGTTAATGACCTAGACCTGTTATCTTTCTTAGAATTCTTAAAACCTAGTTATCCTCCACCTCTACAATTTTTGAGCTTATACCTACTTTCTTATTAGCTAAACACTAGTGTCTCGAATAGTCATCTCCATTGATGTGGGTGTCTTACTCAGAAACAAGTGTTTATACCATAAATTCATCTAATTTTTGAATGATATGTATCTAAATGGTTAGACTAAGTTATTTAATATGTGTTACTTCTCTAGAGGGATTGATATAAATATAGTATCAACCCTCATTCATTCTTCACATATAAACTTCTTCCCTATTTATTAGGAAACTTATAAAAGGAACTCATTCAAGCACTCAACTGAGAAAATCTTACCTATTCTCTCAAATTTTCATATCAGTGATAGGGACATCACATATACATGTCTAAAGTACTAAAGGATCAACCCAAGAGCTATATTTTCCATGTTACAATCTAGATCACTATATTACTTTCTTTCCACATATTTAATGATTCATACGCAATCTAACACATAGAGGATACCTACATCAATATGAGGCCTTCTTCAGAGTATTGGTTATGTAGGTAGTGCTCATTGATAGAGGGGAATTTGTGGTTATCTCAACATTGTGTGGCTACTAACCCATTTTTTCCTAAGGTCACTATTATCATGGCCCTATTTGACTACATTTATTTCACTTTTTTTCATGGTTTAGTTATGAACTCTTTGGTACATAATTTTTTAGTTTATTTTGTGATCTATGTTTGATCCATTATTTATTGTTGTTTAAATAGTTATTTGATATGATTTTCATTATAAAATTACATATTTCATGCTTAATGAGTTACTAATTCATTATTCAATTATATTATATTATTGTATTTAATTTTATTATTGCATTTATTGCTCTTATATAGTACATATAGTATAGATGATATATTATGACTGTAGGTACTATATATGAGCTAGGTTGGATGTGATTCTTAGCAATTGGGTGAGGCCAAAAATGTGAATGAAAAGAAATAATGAACTTAAAATTGTCAATACTTAGCTTTGACTGTTATTTTGTTTTAATTCATTTTATAGGTTTGAATTAAATGCTACGTGCTTTTTTTTTAAGTTTGATTTCATTTTTAAATTATTCAATTATAAATTTTGACATATTATGCAATCATTACTTTACTCAATTGATTTTGACTCTTTTACTCTTTTGGCTTTCCTAAAATGGTTTAGTCTTTTTTACTATACTATTTTATGTTACTTGATTATCTTACTCCTTATTATATTCACCTTGTATATTAATTTTCGGTCTTTGACATGGCATTAGTGTTCGATGTTATTTGACTTGTTGTCAGAATCATGACTTGTGTTGGAATCTTGGAATTAAATACATTAGTCATTATTTTTATTTCGAAGGAATATTAATGTTTGAATTTATCTTAGCACTTTATTTAATTAATATAAGGTCTTTATTGAATGGGAATCTTGATGTATTCATTGGTTAATTGGACCAAGTCTTAGCTTGGATTTGGCTAGGTCATGAAGGCTACAACCCACCTTGAGGCATGGCATTAGTTTGAGGTGTTTGTTAAGTTTTTGAATTTTGTGTGATGGAATTATCTCACCATTTAATGTAAATGAGTCGAGAGACTTATAATCCTATTAGGTTTATTTCATGTTCATTTGGATTTGTCATTTGGAAGCTCTATGCTTGGGGAAACTCTTTTAGAATTTTAGCATGGAGGCTAAGGAAAATATTAATGTAGTTAGTTACATGATATTTTTTCAGAGATTAAACTATAGTTATTCATTTATCTTATCACCCATGTAGGAGTTTTTTTGGAATTTTTTGTTAGTGGATTTTGGTCTAAAGCATCAACTGGTCTTTGCATTTGAGATGAAAAGATCTGGAAGTTTATGAAGGTAAGGAAAAGAAGTAAAATCATAATTATTTTGTCTGGTATTCAAATAAAAGTATTGTATTTAAATTTTTGAGTTGTTTATAGTTTAGACTTTTTAGTATGGACTAGGTATTTGTTAAAAATATATGCACTCATTTTACTTTTTGTAGATTGAAAGAAAATGGTAGAATGGTGTGTTTTCATAAATAAAACCCATTAGGGTTTGTGGTTATTTTTGTGTTGTGTTTTATTTTAAATTAAAAGGAAATGGAGACCAATACAACCTCAAACTAGCATGCATATAATAGTTTTTGTGTATGTTATGAAATTTCATTATTTGTTTTTTTGAAAGTTACTTTAATATAGTTAGTTATGATATTTAGGGCTATGATTGTGCATGATTTGATGGGTTCTTATTATCATGGAAACACTAACATGATTTTTGAAACCCTAGATATTTACTTTAATTTTTATTCAAGTTATTTATTTTTAATAAACATAAGCCTATGCATTTTAGGTCGTGACCTTAGTAAAAATGAAATACTTGATTTATAGTTGGGGTTCAAATATCATACGGGTTTTTATTAGAATATTATTTATTTCTTATTTTAATGTGTTCAATCCAAAAATCATATGGCTAGGGTATTTTATTTGGTCATTATGAGGTTTTGGACTTCTATGCTAAGTTTTTTTTGACCTTCGATTTTATTACTATTTATAATTATTTGATTTTGAGTTAGAGATTAGCTGGATGATTAAATACATCACAAATTTTTAAATATAATTTGACTTTAAACATTTGTATGAATAATTTTAGTCATTATTATCATTACAAGTTAGTGATAATGACATTGAGATATTTTTATAATGATTTTTCATTTGACCATATTGGTCAACATTGAGCAAGTAATTTAAGGATATTTGATGTTATTTTATTTGATTAGTTTGATTGAATTTATTTTCACTAGTTTTGGGAATATATTGCCTTGCAAATAAATTGAGTTGAGTTTTGATGATGTTATTAGACTAATGTAAGTTTGATAACTTGTTTATGAAGGTTTTATAATGTTTTTAATGAGTATATTATTTAGTTTGTTTATTGAAAATTATTTGAGTCATTTAAGTTCATTTTACTTAGATGGAAATATTTAAAGAATATTGTTTTTATTAAAAGTTACTAATAGTAATACAATTGTATTTATTTTGGGTGTACCTTGATATTGGATTGATTCTTGTGGGTGAAACACCATGGATTACACTCTTAATATTCAATCTTAGAATTCTTTAACATAAGATTTAGTAGTTAGAATAACTACAAAGGTGTTAGTACTATTAACCATGAATGTGAACAATCTTGTTTAATTTTTTTATCATTTGGTTTTGTTATGTTAAGATCAACTGACATTGTTAAATTATTCACTTGTCTTGTGTGGCTAAAATCACATCCAGCTAATGGATGAGGTGGTCTAGGGCCACTTATGGTTGGGATCATTAAGATTGGAGAGGTAGGTGTTTGAAACATTGGATTATGTGTGGAATATTATTTATTGTGCTTTTTCTAGTTTAGTTAATTTAATAGTTGATTATAAAATGAATTGACTCATGAATGTTCAATTAAATTCATTATTTATATGGATGTTTATTAGTTATGTGATGCAAGGTTAAGATTATGTTTAATTTGTATATTAGGTTCATGTATGTAAGTTGACTTATAATTGTGATTAGAGTTTGATCTTTTAAATATCAAATTATTATTTATGTTTCCATTAACATATATGGCTATAAACATTAATTATGGCATTTGATATTATGAACTTTTAGTTACATGACTTAAATTGATTATTTTAGTTTGTTTCTTATTACTTGAAGTATTTAGAATCATAATTGAACTTATACATGTTATGTTTAAATATAAAATGTGGGTACATTTATTTGCATAGTTGTATAATTTCATTTATTTATCTTATATTATGAATTTGTGTTCATAAAGATTTTTTTAGTTCATATGAGTGTTCACCACTATTAGTTTCTTATATCAAGTCAATGGAATTGAGTTTAGTTGGATAAATGAAATAGTAATTGGTTGTTTTTGAAATACAATTTTAAGATACAATTGTGAGATACTATATGAGAATTGGATTTGTTAAAGTGTACATGAAATTATAACATGATACTTTGTATGTATAAATTATATTGATATATTTCATGTATAAATTAAATTAATTCCTAATCATAGTTAATTGTGACATGTTAACTTTAAGTCTATATAAAGACTCTCAAATTACCTTGAACTATGAAAATTTGCATTATGAAGATTGACTCATTAATAAGAATATTTTAGATACTTCTAAAGAACTAATATAATTCCAATACAAACCAATGGTTATTAAGAATGTAATCATTCAAAATTTTGAGATGATGCCTTAATTGGATTACAAAAAATATAAGACCTACCTAAACCTATGATGAGTGTAATTTATAATAAACTATTTGTTAAGGATTAAATTAAAAAAAATTAAAAAGTGATTATGATTCAATATCTTCTAATGATTATTAGGAGGAAATTATCTTAAGTGGAACCAATAATATCACATTTTGAAGTGAAGATTGTTTTAGCAGCCTTGCACAATCACTTAGAAATTAAGATATAAATAATGTTATTCAAATATTACATATTTATTAAAGATAAATTAAAATTAAGATTAAAAATAGATAAGTGAATTAAGGCTTGAAATTATAATGGATATTTCAATGGAAACAAGATGTGATTGAGGAATATATACTCCTCACTTGGAAAATATTTTCGGAAAGATAACAAGGTTTCATATTTTCATTTAATGACAAAGATTGTTTAAAAACCAATTATTTGAATTTTAATCATTAGATTAGAATTGATCATTATTATTTGGAATTAATAAAGAGAATTTTTTTATATAATCCTTAAGGTACTAAATTTTAATGTAATACCTACTCTAAAGGACATTGATCTAAGTTTAAGCATGATTCACTTAAATAATGAGGTTATATGGTAAACCTAATATAATTATAATGAGTTCTTATAACTCATGAGTAAATTAACCATGATGTTTTAAGTATGGTTTCATAATCTAATAATTGATGACTACACTTAATAAGATCATTAAGAAGGCATGCCTTAACCTGTATCTTGAGAATAACCTTGTATTATAAAAAGGTAAGATGTTCCAAAGTAAAACATAAGCATGGTTGTTGAAACATATTAATAAGCATAATAAGTACACTTATACATTTGATCTAACCTCCTTAAGCTACCAGTGGGATGTTAATCTCATCCCTTGATTGTTTGTGAACTTTTTAAGGTGTTCCAAAGCTTTGTATTGCTTTTGAAAATAGTACTTTTACTTGCAAATTTGATAGATATTGCTTATGCAAGATTAGTTTTATGATTCTTCTATTGAATATGTATTACTTCCTATAAAAATTTTCTAAACTTTTCTAATTTACCAATTGAGGTATCAACTATTTTATAGCATGTACAGGTACTCAGGCACATGTATAATCTAGTGGTATATTTACTAAGAATGACACATTAAATTACATGGAGAGGCATGTGTGAATATTTACACACTAACCCACTTTTATCTAAATAATAAGTGGCCAAAATTATTCCTAATGAAGTCCTCATTAATTTATGGACTTGTTCTAGTTATTGTGTTGGCTATCACATAGTTATGGATCTCACTTCATCATTCCATGCTAAACTCTGATTAAGTTTTTGTACCACAATTTTTTATCTTGATATTATAAAAAAATAATGGTTGTTACAACTATGAAGATGATGAACTAGGTTTTTACAATTTCATGAGGAATGAAATTCCATGACCTAGATCTAAGTCAAATAGAATAAAGGTAAAGATAAACCCAAAATCATCTAGGTGATCACATCCTTTTCCAATAGGTATTCCATATAGAACACCTATGTTAGGTTAAAATAGTATAATTGATAGAACCATCTAAGACCGAGGCACTCAATCCATAATTTGGTGACTATTCTAAAATCCTCTTCTAGTTTTCTTCTTGCTTATTCTAGATCCATATCTATGTTAGCATCATAACTAACTAACTACATTGTTTATTTATCATTTTAATATCTAGCATAGGTGTTCTTACTATTATTAGTCTATCTCAATTTATGAATTTAGCATATGTTATATCTAAGTTTTAACATCTAATTAGCCTATTATAAAGATAGTGTATCACCCTTGTACTTTAGGCTATCTCTATCCCATTTAACCCTAGATGACTCCAATCTATATTTTTAGGGTTAAACATTTGGTGAACCTGACCTATGACCTTAAAACCCTAACTAATTTAGGGCTTTCTATCTCTTTTTATGAAACATATTCTATTTTATAATTAATCCTAAAAATAAAATATTCAAATTTGTAGATAATTAGTTATTCTTTTTTCTTAAAATCATGTTAGTTATGGATGTCTATGTTAATTAGTTCATGTTCCAATAAATTATGGTGGTTTTTACTTATTATATATCATGAATGAATAAATCAGTTTGATCTATAAGGCATTCCAAACCTATATTTTTGCATACTCCTTGTTCTAATGTTTACATTGAGATTTTACCTTTTACTACAAAACACCAAAGGGGGTGTATGAAACAATCATCCTCCCCATGTCATATTACCTTTGAATCCAAGGATATTACTACCAAAACCTCACTTTTGGATTTGCTATGCCATTCATCCCATTATAAATATGTCCTTTTGGATTCATTATGTATGAACATACTCCATTGGAATGTTGAACCACCATATGTGGCCTATATATTATATTCAATCAAGTAGACCGAGCATAATATATCCTTTGAAAAGGAGGATTTACCACCTCAAAATCTTATAACTATTTGTTTCTTACTCTACATCCAAGTGTGTGTTTGCAACAAAATGATAAAATGAGTTCTTATGGATAATGGTTCTGGGCTCAACATTTACAACATATCCTTTTTCTCCCTAATTAAGATTGGAAATTTAGATTTATAATCATCTAATATGAGTATCAAGGGATTCAACAATATTTCATGACAATTTTTAGGACAAATAACATTAAATATTACCATGAGCCCCTATACATTACCTACTTTATGCCAAGTTATGCCCAATGATTTGAACTATAACATTATCTAAGGATGAACTTGGATATTTGAGATGTATGTGGTTCCATATATGTTACACACATGATTAAATTTTAATAATCATGGATTAATTTACACATGTCCAATGGATATAAATCCATTAAAACATTGTACAATGGTCCAATAAACCAATAATATTACACCATAATATTATAATCATGATTTTGGTTCTTGATATTTTCTCAAATATGGGTAAAAGGGATAAAGTTTGGTAAAAAATGATCAAGGCATAACTCAACCTCATTTATCTTAAAAATAATACAAACTAGCAAGATTTGGGTCTTTCTAATAAACTACAAGACACAAGCATATCTCTCACAATATAACTTGCTTTAAAAAGGCCAAAATAGAATGTATGAATACCTCTACAATTGAGTTTCAAGTGGTCAAATATCATATAATTTATAAGGCTGTTTCCAAAAAAAATTGACATTGGATGAGTTCTTCAATGATGAATCATTACTAGAGTACTTGGGGGCATATGAGGATATCCCTTCATTCTATCATAAGAATAGGTTTTCTCATGCCACCTCTTCTCATGATTACTTTGGTGAGATATAGGTACCAATGTATAAAATGATACATCAAAATTTATTCATACCACACTGTTTATCATATAAATATCTAATTTATTAAATGAAAAAATAGTCAAATATAACTTTAGAATGAATAAAGACCAATGACTAGTTTTACTTGTGGCAATGTTGCAAGATGATGAAGGAAAAACAAATCGACATGTCCTCCATGATTTTATTAAACTCTTTATTTGGGATTATTTTGATATGCCTAGGATTGATCTATTGGTTATAACTCATAACATATTATTATAGCAAGATGCAAAATTGGTAAAATAAAATAATAAAAAAATGCATCCTAAAGTGGTGTTATTGGTAAAATATGAAACTAAAAATATTTTATATGTTGGATTTATGAGCCATTTAAAATTTATATTGAGTTTT
>JARHVA010001986.1:2467500-2577500 GCA_037957365.1 Torreya grandis
AATCTTGACCATCATTGTAAACTCACATTTTCTACAAGTTTGGGGGTATGCACCTTCTAATCTATATTTATCTCTATCTCCTTAGATAAATGCACTTTTTATATTTACATATATATGTGTCCTAATAATAAATTAGAGACTTAAAATCATATATATATATATATATATATATATATATATATATATTCAAGTCAAATTGCCAGTAGTCAAGTTGGTTATATCAATACATAGTTATACTCCTAAACCTTGATCTTTGAATTTCAATACTTTCAATTTTAGATCAGATGCACTGATTATGCATTGTAACTTACTCTTGGTTGTAAATTAGACACTAGTAAATCACTCATGTTGGAATTGATCAAAGGTAATGTGTGTTATACACACCCATTTATGAATTTATTATCCTTTAAACCAATAATTTCATTATTATATTAAATGGAAAATGTAGATGATATTTATGGATTATATAAAACCTTAGTATTATAAACTTGGCACCAATGATACCTTTATTATTCCTATTAATTTTGGACCTTTCCTAATTTTAGAAGTCATATAATTTGTAAATTAAACTTATCTAAATGGTCAACCTAAGTTCTTTAATGTGAGTTACATCTTAAAAGGTATTTATATAAATAACATATCAACCCTCATTCATTCCTCACCTAGAAAGTTCTTACCTACTCACCAAAAAACTTAAAAAAGGCATTCAATCAAGAAATCAAGTGATAAAAGCTTCCATATTTTTTCCTATTTCTAAATAAATAATAGGGAAAACACATACAAATTTGAATTACTAAAGGAGTAGCCCAATAACTATATTTTACAAGTTACATGTTGGGTCAATTTTACACTTGCTTGCCACATATTGCATGATTCACACAAAAGCCAAAAAGTAGGGGAGAACTACATCAATAGGAGGCCCTCTCTGGTGTATTTTCTATGTAGGTAGAAGTTATTGACATAGGGGTATTTAGGGTCATCTAAATACCATTTTATCATTAACCCATTTTTCCCCAAGGTCACTATGAAGATGAAAAACTATGGTTTTTAAATTTTATGAGGTGTGATAGTCCATGACCTAGATATGAATGCAGAAGAATGAAGGTGAAGACACAACCATAAGCATCCAAAGGGTTGCATCGTTTTCAAATAGGTATTTCATATATCCTACCTATATCATGTTAAAATTTTAGTGTCGATGCAATCATCCAAGACTAATGCTAGTGTCCATAGCTCTAAAGGCACTTAATCTATAATTTGGTGACTCTTGTATATTCCTCTTATAGTATGTTTCCTACTTGTTCTAGTTATAGAATCATTTTAGCATCAAAACTAGATAAATACATTATTTATTTTCCATTTCCATATCTATCACAGTTGTACTTATTATTTTTGTGCTATATTTATTTAATGAATTCATCATATGTTATATCTAGGTTTAACATCTAATTGGCTTGTTATAGAGATATTTTATCACCCTTGTACTTTAGGCTATCTCTATCTCCTTCAACCATAGATAACCCAAATATATATTTATAGGGTTGAATAAATCCTTCAACATAAATTACCAACAATTCTCATCTTAGTTCCAAATTTTCTCAAGTACATAACATAAATGTCCATAAACCACTTTATTTAGCATAAATTCAAATGTGTCTACCACAACCTTCCCCATGATATTTTTATCTTATATGCCCTAACAAACATTGGTATGATCCCCATAATTTTTGTTGGTTTCATGCAATTTGGGGCTATTATCAAGATCTTGTAGCCAACTATGATACTTTGCTATGGATTATCTTCTTGTACCTAACTTTGATCATGAATCACTCATACGTACATGTCAAAAATCTTATTAAATAGTAATTAAGGCTCATGAATCAAAAAATAAGAATGAATACTTAAACCAAGCCAATGTTACTTAGTTATTTACTAAGAAACCCTTCCTAACCATCAATTTAACATTAACCAGATGCCTACTACCAACAACATCAAAAGATCAGTGGCTCTTAACATAATGATTTGAATTTTATTAACATGAATAATAAGAGGAGAGTAGTTTACTACATATGTCATTATCTAGCCTCCAACCATAATAAATTCACAAAATTATGCACTATTAATGACTAGTATCCATCCCATCTCATGAAATTGGGGAATGAGGATCAAATTTAAACAAACCTATAAGTGTGTACCCAAACAATAGATAATACCTCACATACTATTGATATAAGTTCTACCACTCCTTTCACTTAGACACCTAAATTATAAATTATAAAACCTTTAACCATTGGTATTTCTTCTTCTCAAACACAAGAAATAACCAATGATACAACCACATAATCTAATGTAATATAATCACCTAAAAATAGGAAACCCACATTAACCAAATGTAAAAAATCATACCTTATCAACACCACTTTTAATGAAATTTTGTTTAACATTAAAAGGATTTAATGGAACATTATAGACCTTTATCTAATAAAATCCTAATGGGATATGGTAAATGGGATACTATAGCTTAAATTTCACATATCCCATCTCAAATCCTTTTATTATAAATCATGATAATTTATCCTTGTCATTGTAACCATGTAATTAAAATATTATTTGAAATGAACATCCCACATCCCCAACTTGTGGGGCAAGAAACTAATTTATATGAATCTGAAGATAACATCATTTAGTAGTGTGAATACATTGCTATCCACATTGATGAAATAGTAGATACCTCTATTTCATTTAAATTACCTATCTCTTCCATGATTCATGATGAGATATTGCTTCATGTAGATGATCATTCATTGTTAATTAGCATCCGAATAGGAGATATCAAAGTTAAATGTTAAGTAATTGATGAAGGTTTAGGGAATTGAATGGCTTTCCTTGATTTTAATAAAATACGTAGATAATTTGAATGCAATCTCAAATCTAATCAAAGTACATGTCAATGATATTATAGAATACAAATGTCTCCTTTAGGTTGTGTTTAGATCCATATCATAGTTCCCATTATAATAATTCATGTCAAAGTCATGATATTTAACTTTCCACTATCCTATAACATTTTACTCAATTGACCTTGGACACACTACATGTGAGTATTATCCTTGTTAGCATGCCAATGTGTTAAATTTCCTTATAAAGGTGTTATATAAAATATTCAAGGAGATACTAATCCTTGGAATTTTAAATTATTCAAAGAATTAGGTTTTTTTTAAATACCTACACTCAAAACTTTACATAGCCTCCCATTTTATGAATCTCAATGTTTTAATTATACCATCAAATCTGATAGAAGATACAACATTCATCATAAATTTATAGGAAACATACCACCTTATCTTATAGATTTAGATGATGATGATAAACTAGATGAGATAAATTTAAAAAATAAAAAAAATTGATCACTATCCTAAAATAATCACTAAACTACATGCTTTTCTACAACCTCAATATCATTAAAAAAATTAGATAAAATTATGATGAAACTATAAAAAACTAAAAAAATTATTCACCACACCTCTTCGACCAATAAAATAATTGATGCATGTACTATTCATATTCATACTCCTAATTATGATGATGGGCATTCCTTATATAATCACTTTTTATCTAGATTTGATCTAGATAAAAATATAGAGATACTTAGATACCATACTTATAACATTTTCTTAGTTATTTTCATCTAGTTCCTTATATGTCTATAATTCTTGACATTAGTTCTTCTTATAATGCTCACAAGTCTGAGATAGAGTTCACACACACTAATCATCTAGTTAATATTAAGCCTTATTGGAGTATTCATATGGACCATGCCATGATAAGACCTTAAAGGTTTGATAGATACTAATACCCGTATAGATTACTTCCTTTAGAGATGTTAGCTACACTATGCTAGCCTACTATGAGCTCATCTCATGATGTGACCCAAGATATATATGATGATATTATGATTCTTCCTTTTAATTGTGATGTCATACTACCTTTTCTTGATCTTGACCCTCTACCATCAGGATGGGAAGATGGGCCTTATTCTTATATCCATAGATTTGTCAATCATTGGGCCAAGGATTTTCATGCACATCAACAATAACAAGCTTCAATTTCTAGTTATATTATAGATAGTTGATATTCATTGTCTTCTACTAGACATAATTTTTTATTTCAAGGTACACATAATCATTCTTATACTCATTTTAAACAACTTTGGTAGTTAATTGATACCTTTCATCCAAAGAAGGCATAATCTACAAACAAGAGCTTACCACCTCTTAAGGTACTACTAGAATACATTCCTAAATATGGGGAATTATATTGTCTTTGACATTAGTGTAGCAAACACCATACAAATATATATCAATTGATTCAGCAGGAAATGACCCACACCTTCATCAACTCAACCTAATTCTCTAGGATATTTATAAATAAAGGTTTCACCTTCTTCATAGCCTACATATCTTCATAGTTATGAATATACTTTGACATCAGTTACTCACATTCAATATCCAATAAAGGAGATGCCTCATGACCATTATTATTATGGCATACCTACCTTTTATGTAGGTATGATATGTTAGGAAGTCTTTTCATGATTTTATATGAAGATTGATGAGACTCTGATTAACATCAAAACTTATCTACACAAGGATTTATCAGATGTTATGGATGATAATTATCATGAGATTTATCAGTATTTATGAAAAATTCATGGTGTTTTATCACATTTTTCATTACATTACTACATGATTTAGATTTAATTTATGAGCATATATGTATCTTATGTTTTACTTACTATTTAAAAATGTCTTATGAACTAATCTCATTTTCATGAATTAATTTAGTTTTATATCTTAGTTACATGTCTTATGGATTATTATCTCCTTTTATCTCATGTTTAAATTATTAATTTTAATTTCATATATATTTTTTAAAAGTTAACTTATTTCTTATGTTTATTATGTCATTATATTTAAATCAATATAGTTATTATTTTTACATGGTTCTAAACCTCACATCCCTTTAAAAACTCTATATTTACCATATAATCAATTAACAAGAATATTCCTCATTATATTATTACATTCATAGATCTCTTTGATCTTCATTATTCCCCTTATTTTACACTCATAATAAAAACCCAAATGGTTAGTCTTGATATCATATATTGGTTTATAGGCAAGCTTAATTATTTACTCACATGAAAAAATCTCTACAAATTGTGTATCATATAACAAAAGCCTACAACTTATTTATGTTCATCTATTTTATCACTCATGTTTGGTTATTCAAATCCATATGGAGGATGAATCAAAAAATCCACAAAAAGTTAAAATCCAAATCATTTAAATAGAAGGCAATGATAAAAATCATCTATAAACATTCAAAAGTCAAAACCACACCAAAAATGTGATTCATATCCTAACACATCTTCTATTTTAGTCAAATATCAAAATCCACAGTTGGCCTCATTATAGAACTAAGGTCCATTTGGGTGTGGTAGGCTAGTATATTTGGATGGGATATTTCAAAATAGTGATACCTACTTTCTCACATAAGTACCCAATCTTCATAGTAGACTGATGAATCTATAATAGGTCCAAAGGAAGGGGGAACACATTGTGGGAATATAGGTCCATTTTAATTTTATTATAAATATAGCCTTCATGAGTTGATATTAGTACTATACTTATTTTCCCATAAATTTGTGTGCTTATTGTGAACATACATCTACTAAATTTGGCATCTGATAAATTCATAGAGTTTACCTATTTATATAGTATGCCTCATGCCTACTAATGTTTATTATAAATACCTATGTCACAATTTTTCCATTCCTTATTTCATTACAATATACCCAATAGTCCTCCTTGATGAATATGTTATGTTAATTGATCATTCCCATTTTTTTTAGTTACACTATAAGACCTTGGATAGGACTAGACCTTCCTCACAAGCATTTCCTTATTATTCACAACTATTTGCCATTACTATGAATTTACCTCGTTGGTTCCCATTTGTGAGTTTTAGTGTAAGACCTTAGACAAGACTAGGATTTCCTCATAAAATATTGATAAAATTACATAACATGATTAACCATAAAAATAACTACAAATATTGATAGTTATATTTATTACCTGACATTTTATTTTACATGTTTCTCAACTTGATATAACATGTTGTACATTTTCATTTAAAAATCATTGATATACCTCCCAAATTGACCTACTATGTGTTATGTTTATATTTTATCATTTCAATATATATACATTTTACATGATTTTAAATTATTTAGTGTGTTTTACATTTTTTGTTTTATTTTATCATTTACTTAGATTTTACATGTTTCTCAACTTGATTTAGTGTGTTTTAGATTTTACCATTTCTATTTATCTTACATACTTTTCAAAATTGATTTTATGTTTTACAAAATTTATCTATTTTATGTTTTACATGCTTCCCAACATGATTTAGTGTGTTGTTACATGAGATTTAGTATATATTACATTACACTTTTACCCTTTACATTTTTTCTCTCATTTTTTTAAAACCATGCATTTATTAATAAGTTGCTATAAAAGAATCCAAAATACATCATATATTTTCTCATATCATATAATAGTAACTAAACACATGAAATAAATAAAATGCACACATCCCATAAGTCATAATAAACTATATATATATATATATATATATATATATATATATATATATAAAATATCAAAGGATAAAATGTTTCACATAATATAACATGTAATGAACATAATACAATAAAATAACACTATAGCTATGGTCCACCATATCCATTTGGTGGACATGCCATACTACCCATAAAATCCTATGACTATCCCCTATGAGTAGTATGTTATAGTAAATTCATTTGATAATAAATACCCTCTATTTATCCCTCTATATTGTCCACTTATGACTGCACACATCCCAATTCTCTCAATGTCACCATATGGGTAACCTGATCCTTAACCATTGCCCATCAGGCCCAAATCACCCTATCACCCACTCCAAGTGGTAGTTTTTCAACATCTCCTAGTTTTTTTAGCTCTTTATCTACCTCACTGACTAATCAAAACCAAATAAAATCCATTGGGAAATAGGGAAGAAGAGGATCAACCATAGAAGTAGTATCATGATATAGCAACACATCATCCAAAATGTCATGATGTGCTTCTCGTACTATATTAGACCATATAAACTCCTCCAATGTAGTATATAAAAAATACAAAATCAAATGTATAGTAGATCTTTCATATATATCTACAAAACATGTAGAAAAGTAAATACATATCTAACACTATCAAACTTAAATATTAATTACGTAACATAGAAAATAATTACCAACAATAGTCTCATTGCAAACACATCTAATAAGTACCTCCACTGGAGTATAACTCTAAGGTGTTGTAAAACTAGGATATAGAATACAAACACACCATGGTCCTCTTTAAATTTGTCTCTCTATAGACTAACTCTGTGAAGGTTGTGTAATAGGCTCTCCCTGGTTAGCTACTTATGTGTGTGGTTCTGCCTCTTCTTTACCTCTACGTACCTCTACACCCATCAATATATCCTTGATTTTAGTATTAATGGTGGTAATTTTAATAGTTATTATTGAATTATAATCACCACATCAACATCCTCTACCACATATATTACGTCCTACTTAGTGACTCTAGCCTCTCTCAATTATTATCATCTTCATCCCATCCAAGGTCTAACCTAAAAATGTTTAATCATAGGTATATATGCAAGAATACATACACCTCCACTACCCATTTATTCCCTCTCATTTCATGCCCAATATGTGGGTACTACTAATGGTATCTTTCGAGGTGACAACTCTAGCTAATTAGGTAGGTGAGCAACAAGATGTGGATCTACCTACCATGTGTAATGTCTATTAATCTAAGTGTGAGATATTCTAAGACAAATAGTAGGATAATTATGCAAACTAGATGTAATGCATGCATATTTTTACCATATAATGTTATCATGAGTCATAGTTTACAATGTTGGGGCATGTAGTACAACATGCAACACATGATCCTACCTCCATCTAGGATCCTAAGGTAAACTATCATTGATAGTATCAGGTAGCCTAATTGGTTGATATATAAGGAATATATAAAATATCCAAACACTAAGTAAAATAATAGGTCCCATATTCATTTTCCAATAATAAATAATACTATATAAAGTGTGCACTAGCTACACCTAAATCACTAACCCAAATCATATAACGTACCCTACTATAACAAAAACTAACATAAGGCAACCAAATATAACAAACCTTCCCATTTGACTTTTGATATATAACACAAGCTATCACAAGGGCAATAATCAATTTATAGATATATAGAATGGTTGATTTATAAACATCAAATAAATATACATATATACCATCAAAATACCTCTTGGAGCCAGTTTCCCATAGGGTTAGGGCTCATCTCTCTAGATCTATCTATGGGGTATCACAAATCATAGTAATATAAATAATAGTAAGTCCAAGAATCACATGGACATACTTGAGGGTGACACCCATGTCAATGGTAGCCCCATCTATCACCCACATAAAAGTGTTGGTTATTCATTCATATGATCCTTAGAACATAAAGACTAAGTCAACACTCAAAGGGATCTAACACATCTACATAATCCCTTAAAATCATAATGATTCCAAGCATGTATGATAATTTTATATCAATCTTTCCAATAAATTAGGTAACCACATAACATTAACTAAACACCAAAACCTTCATCACCTTTATAAAATATCAAATAAATAAAGCACATATTAGTCTTTGATATTAGATAATCAATAAAATCCACTAATTTTTTTAATAATTAATGAATTTACATGTAAATTAACTACATCAACTTGATTTGATAATTTATTAACACTTTATAGTACATTGGTCACATAATAAACAATGTTGGCCAAAAAGAAATTCTAATTGGTCAACCAGATAGCTAAATACATTAGCCAATGTTTAAATTGAAGCTAAATCAACCACTCTATATGGATTTGGCCACTTAACATAACTATAATAACAATTTTATACACATTCATTTAGGTTGTCCTACTACATCAACCACTTTAGACCAAGTTAACCACTTATTATAACTATGTTGCCACCTAAATACATTATTACATTAGCTAGAATGTACATGATCGAGCACTTGAACATTATTACACTAAATTGGCCTCTCTTTATATAGTCATTCACCTATTTTAAAACTACATTGGGTAACTTATGTGCATTCGATGACCCTTCTTCACCTATCCATTTTTAGATACGCTAGCCTAAACAACCCTAATTTTTGACCTATTTATCATTAATGCCTAGGCATTAATGACCCCTTTCACCACATACCCATTAACTATTCTTCTTCCTAGTCTACCCTAAAATTTTTGAGGAAGATTCCACTACATATATTTTTCCCAATGCCTATTTTTAAAAATCTATCTTATTTTTTAGTTAAACTAGGCAAAAATTAAAAATTAACTAGATTACTTACTTGGATCATGCTAACCATTATTTCTATGTGTTCTCTACCGCATGTTCCTCATCTCATGTAACTCTTTTAGGTGTCACATAGCTCTAGTTTTCTTAAGTAATTAAATTTATAAATGAATATTTAAAAATCCTATTTATATTTCAAATTTTCAAATGCTTTAACTACTAGTTATTTACCCAAAAAAATCATATTTTTCTCCTAACTATGTTTCTATAATCTTTTTTCAAAACCATAAAAAGTTATAGAATCTTGATAATGTAGATAATTTGTATATGCTTAAATCATATGTTTTCAAAAATAAAAATATCTTATTTTTCAAGTATGCCTAATGTTTTGTACATTAGATACCTCTTCCTTATCCTCCTACAACTTCTATTCAAAAAAAAGGTAAGTGAGCTTATGTATTTTTCAGTTGTTTAATTACATTTATTTTTATGATTTGTATTAAAATTTATTTAGCTCAACATTGTGTGTTCCTATGTTATTTTCTTGAATCACCATCCCATGTTACAACTATGTGACATGTGATGAGCTTCATGTGGGGCATATATATACACATAATATTTTAAATTTTATTAGTTACTAATGCTTTCTCTCTTTAAAAGACCTATTGAATCATAATCTCTCTAAGTGATGCCTTAAAGGTTTCACTAAGATAGGGGTTGTTAGATCTTTAGTGCTTTGTAGAGTTTTGGACCCTATACCATTACCTAAAATCATTACAAGATACTCTCATCCAGGTACCTAATTAATAAAAATTGACATATGCACTCCCCTAATTAATTCACCTCCAAAAATAGCTCTTACATAAGTAACACCCATTTTTCTTCATTTTCCTATTATTATAGCCTAGTCGACCTTGTTGGGACTTAACACACATTATGAAAATTTGTTGGCCCATCCTACCTAGTTCAGGACCTAATGGCTCTATTTCCTACCAAACAAGACCAACCTAATTGACCTTCTTAGTTAAATTATGAGGAAGGTTTAGGGTCAATCCTTGTCTATAAACACCCTCTTCAGTTCATTTATAAAGAGAGGATCATTTAATTATGTATCATTATAACTCATAACTCTTCTTCTACTATCAATTTAAGATGTTTCATTACTTAATTTTTCCCTTGGAATAGTATTACTTACCTTGTGAAGGTCCTAGATGCATAGGATAAGTATTAAAGCTTAGAAATTGAGGCATGACAGTTTCACTTTAATAAGGTAAGTATATTCCTATCCATTCATATTTTGATAAGTATATGTTGTATGAACTAATGGATTGAATTGTATATCTCCTTACTTAGATTACTTATCTATTGTCTTAAATAGAATTATCTTTTCTTATTTATTGTCTTCTCCATTTGTGGAACAAGCTTTATTGAGCACTAGATTATCTTGTATATTCATTTACTAGATTAGCTTGAATGTTAATTTAGTAGATTAGATTGATTAATTTTATTACAATCACAAGACCTGACTAGGGTTATGGTATGATGGCATTTGACTAAAGGCCTTGGAAACCTCTCATTTTTCACTATATGGTAAGAGATCCCTTAGTTTAGGTTTAGTAGATCCATCATTAGTTATGACCCTAACATAACAAGGTATTATTAGGTGAATTATCAATTAATTACCTTCTTTAAACATGGATATTACTAAGTAGGATAAGTTTTATATTTTCCTTATTTCTCTTGCATACACCTGGTCCTCATCCCCAAGAAAGTGGGGGATAACCACCTGGACCTATTAGAAAATATTATAGATAAACAATATGGATCCTTCAATTTTGAAAGATAAATCATAAATGGAATAAGAATTCATCATTAATTAATTAAATTCATGTAAATTTTGATAAGACAAGGTATGTTTATCAATATGGACATGAAAAAAGTTTATGATAGGGTTTCTTGGAGGTTCCTTGACAAAGTTTTGATAGATTTGGCTTCAATTCAGTAGTCAAAATCCTGATTTATGCTTGCATATAATCTCTCATGTTCTCCATTATTATCAACATAATTTCAAAAGTGTTTTTTTTATGTAAGAGGGATAAGATAAGGAGATCCCATATCCACCTATATTTTCATAATGCTAGAAGAGACCATTAGAACAAGATTATAAGAAACTAGATCCCTTGGATAAATTAAAGGCATTTAGAATTTACCTAGGAATGATCCCTATTAATCATAAATAATTTATTGATGAAATATTATTGGGAGAATAAAAAATCACATAATCTAAGATCTTAGATAGTAATCTTATAGATTATGAATCAGTCTCTAGTCAATGCATCAATTTTTTCAAAAGTTTTATCTTTTTCATCAACACCCCAAAAGGGTTTTATAATAAGTTTATAGAATAATGGAATGCTAGATTAAAAATTGGACTTATTTTTTAGATTAAAGTAAAAATAGGTTTTGAAGGGGCCCCAAAACCCTTTAACAGGAATAAAAAAGATAAAGCATTACCATGCTCCAGGAAAAGCCATCCTTAAACCTACTAAAAAGTAGCAACAAAAATAGGTTATACAAGATAACCTCAAAAAACCATTAAACAATCAACCCCCTAATATCCCACAAGATGCTCTAATATCTATTTTTAGGGGTAAAATCTAGAATAGTTTCCTGTCTGCGATCAACAATATTCTACATACTTTCTAGCTCTCTAGTTTTCCTTATGGGTCTTCTTCTGGGTTTGTCAGGAGAGCCAATATCCAGTTTCACCTTACGATGTTGTTCATCTCTTTTTCCAAGTTTATCCCGAGTAGAAACCAGTTGTTTCACCTTTGTTTTCTGGTCTTTTTTATTGCTTCTTGTTTCTACTGCCTTAGTATTCATGTTTTTTCCACCCCTTTTTCTTTGGTTCTCCTGAAGCTTCTCCAAAGGGATACCATTATCAGCTTGAATCTCCCTAGATTGAGAAAGGAAAATATCTCCCTCTTCTAAATTATTTACATCTTCGGCCAAGATTTCTCCTTCTTCTAGTACACTTTTGTCATCATCATCTCCCCATCGCTCTTATATCTTTTGATAGCAAATGATTTGTCTTGATAAATCCATCAAATCTTCTATTCTTTGTTCAGGAATTTTGATATCTGTGTGCAGTCCATCTCCTTTTTTTTTTTGAATTTTCTTTCTCAACAAAAAACTCTTTATGCGCCTCAATTTGTGGATCTTTGGGTTCTTCACAAGAAGGCTCTTTATCCACCTCTTTGTCTAAATCTTTAGGATCTTCACTATTCTTTTGTTCTTGTCTATGATCTTCCTTTAGTTTCCATTCTTTCTTATGCTGAATTTTTCTCCCATCCAAAGCACCACTCAGAAGATTTTTGCTTTTAGATGGACAGTTTTTAACAAAGTGCCCCTGTTTCTTACAAGCATAACAAGAATTAGGCAAATCTTCAAAAAAAATCCCTTGAGTTTTTTTGCCCAGCTTGGATATTATATCCACTTTTTCTGGGATTTGATTCAAATTTGCCACTTTGACATAAAGTCTGGCACTTTGAAGTTTAGATCTGGAAGCCGTAGCTTTATCCACTGCCACAAGTTCACCAAAAGAACTAGCAATACCTTTAAAGATTTCCTCATGCCAAAACTCTAAAGGGAGTCCAGGAAGTCTAACCCAAATGGGAGTGGTTAAAAAAAAAGAATCTGATAGATCCATATTGGGCTCCCATTTTTTGATAGTAAGAGAACATTTACCGAAAGACCACGGTCCTCCACCCAGAACCATATTCATGTCTTCCTTACAATTGAAAATAAATGAGAAGAAACCATTCATCATTGGTGCCATTTCTATTTCTCCTCTAATTACCCATTTCCTTTTAACCATTTTTTTAAGAGATTCCAGATCTGGTCTTGCTCCTAAAAATTTACCCACTAGGGTGAAATCCATGGAAGACATAGAGAAATCTATTAAAGTGTCTGGAATGAAAACTTGAAACTCACCTTTCTCCCAACAAGATTTAGTAGTCACCGATGGGAAAATAGATTTTCCATTGGGTTTCTTGCCAAACAGAGATAACCACTTCTTTTGCTCTGCATTCTCTACCTTCAGCATTTCTGAAAAATTTTCCTTATTAAACTACACATTATCTTTCTCCTTTTCATGCTCCTGCCCCAACACAGCTGGAGTAGAATCCAGATGGGAGACACAGATCCCACTGAAAGGATTAGTAAAAATTGGACTTATTGTTATCTATGTTTATTGTTATTTAGTATAAGAATGAAGTGAGATTTATATAATCTCTTTCTTGATATAATATAAAAGAATTTGATAGGGTGGAAATGTAAATGATTATCCTAAGCAGGCAAACTCAAGCTTCTCAAAATTTCAATCCAAAGTATCCCAATTTTGTTTGTGTCTCTTTTTATCATTCCTTGTAAAATTGTAGCTAAAGTGGAGAAATTGTATAAAATATTCCTATGGAAAAGGTCCAAGGATAGATTCATATTTCCTTTAGTTGGTTCCAAAAAAATACTTGCTAAGGTTCAAGGAGGACTTGGATTAAGGAGTGTGAAAAATATTAATCAAAATTTAATTGCTAAAAAAGCTTGGAGATTTATAAAGGAATACAATAAATAGACCAAAATCATAAATTCAAAATACCTCAAGTTTAATTAAAAGGATAGTTTTTTAATATATGAAGGCTCAGGTAATGACTCTAATTTATATACATTCCTCACTGGTAGTATAATTATCTTAAGGAAGGGAAGTAAATATAACATTGGAGATATGGGAAATGTTGATTTCTGGGAAGATCCTTGATTATTTTAGTATCCTTTAGTATCTAAATCCCCTTAGTTTGAAATCATCCATGATTTCAAAGACACCTATGGTACAAATGTTAAAGACTAATAGACTAATTCAAATGGAATCAAAATTTGTAAATTCTTATAGAGGGATACAATAAGTGAATATACATTCCAAAACATACAAGTATTACACTTCAAGTTACAACAAACCCACATAAGTATCATTCCAAAAGAGGAAAATTTAGTTTGGACTGCTAACATAAGTGGAGTGTTCTTGGTTAAACTAGGTTACTTGGTGTAATTTGACCTAGAGGAATATGGATTTGAATGGAAGGATATATGTATTAGGAACCTCACTCATAATATCAAAATTTTATTCTACTTGATATCCCAAAAAGGATTATAACAATAGATAACCTAATCAAGAGAGGAGTGCCCATTCCCAATAGGTGTGTTTTATGTAAATGTAAGGAGGACAAAATGAAACATTTGTTTTTAGATTGCCCTTTTAGATCCAAGCCAATGGATTTCATCATGAAAAAATTAAATACCACTTGGGTTAAATTAAACACTCTACTAGATCTCATTGAATAATGGAATCCACATTGGAAACTGCCTCCCTTGGATTTCTAGTGGAACCTTACTATACCACATATATTTTGGGGAATATGGAAGAGAAAGAATAATTCCATATTTAAACAGAAAATATTATGCTAGATAACCAATGCTATGATAATATATATAATAATATCAAGTAAAATTGGAGGATATTCACCTAAAAATGTAAGGTTCCTCTCAATGAAAAAGATTTCATCATCTTCAACAACTAAAAGATAGTTCTAATAGTTAAAAACCAAACTTTGAAAGTGGATATATCCCAAGTAAAATGTTCAAAACCATCTAGGTCTTGGCTAAAGTTGAATTTAAATGTTGTAACCAAAAGAAACCCAAGTATGGTAGGAAGAGGATGTGTTATAATAAATTTAGAAGGCATAGTGGTGGATACATATGTAGGGCCTCAAGGGGTGAAAATAGTCATGTGGCTAATGCCAAAGAACTATTTAAGGAATTGAATTGGAAAATAGTTGAATATTGAAAAATTCATAGTCAAATGGGATTCCTTGAATATTATTAATTTTCTTATCAAAAAAATATAAACCCTCATGGTCTATTCAAAATGAAATAAAGAATGTCAAAGAATTTCTAAAATAATTTAAGGATATGTCCATTTACCATGTCTATAATAAAGGGAATAAAGGGGTAAAAAACATGGCCAATCTATGTGTTTATATTTCATGTTTTAAAAATTTATCTAGGGTTAAGGACTTACTTGGTCAAATAATCTAGATCATTTCAACTCACATGCAAAATGACATAAACCTATAAGAGGGAGTACATATAAATGTTTGTTTTCTTTAAATGGTTAGTCACCCAAATTTTGAAATTTATTACAATGATGATGGTACTAATTTTAAGGAATGGAAAATGAGTTAGAAACATGTGAGATAAGGACCGAGTGATTTAACCATTACTTACTTTGTCGTGTTGGTCTTTGATTGTGTGTGGATTAAAATATTTTTTTAGGACACAATAAATCTAAGGAAGGAAATTCACTTAGTCATGGGCAAAAAATGGGATAGGCTCAGATAATTATCCTATACATAAGCTAAATAATAACCTACCATATGGTGAAAACTCATGAATGTAAGACTCACTAATTTCATGTTGAGAATAGTTTGGTCCAAATCTTCTATATTTGAATATTTCTCTAGGGGATGAGAGGAGAGAGAGGTCAGAATGAGGGGTCTATATGTTTCTATTTATTTTTTTTGCTTTTTTCCTAGTTTTGAAAAGAAAAAAATTAGTTAAGAGGGTGTGTAGGAAACCTGTTAAAAGATGCACATGTTGAATTCTAGACTTTGTGAGAGCTCCTCTTTGGATTCAAAGGATGACCTATAAAAAAAAGAACGTGAATATGTCATTTATTTTGTTTGGTAATGGCTTGTAATTTTGGTAGAGTTTTGTTGCTTTAAACTTTTCTCTTCTCTAGGATGATGATGACCTCCTTTCAAATACTCCTAAACCTAAAAAAGAAATTATTATATAAAAGATTAACCAACTTAAGAATGGGTGAAGGGGGTGGGTCATATTTATAGCATTTTTTGTGAAAAATCATGCCAAAAGACGGAATAGTATAATTATGGCACCATTTTTCAAGTGGGATCATAAGTGACAAAGAGGATAAGGATGGTGGGATTCCCACCTTGATGGTTTATTTCCCACCTTACACATAAGTGAAATTTGGAGTGGGAATCATGCACATGGGCTCAAATGAGGCCAAAGGATTTTTAATCCAGCTCATTTGTATTTTGGCTAGGTACTTGATGAAGTTTGGCATCATCCTCCATATGGGTGAATGAGTGGTCATGAAAGAGAAGGGGGTGAGATTCCCTCTTAGTTTATAGGTCTTCTACTTGGTTTGTTTGTCTCCTAACTTGATAAAGAGTCCAAAATGGAGAGGGAATCATGCACATGGGCTCATATGGATCCAAAATACCTTCCACCACTTACTTTCATCTTTTGGTTAAGTACCCCATGTATTTAGGCATCATCCTCCATGTATGAGGATAAAAACACAAGATGAATGATGTCCCCATGGGGAAAAATGTACCACATTCCAAAGGAGGTGACCTTTGGTGCTTTATGATGTCATGAGGTACCTTGGAGGTGGGTCATAAGTGGGGTATGATCTCCCACTTAAGCTACCTTGCTTTTAAGCCATGTCACTTTCCATATCACCTTCTATGTTAATTTCCATGTCACATTCCATGCCACTTACCATGTCATCATGAATAGTGAAAATGGGTCCCAAAGTGAATAGTGATAGTGAATAGTAATTTTGAATAGTGATTTTAAATAGTACTTATGAATAGTGATATGTGAATAGGAGAATAGTGATTTGGTTAGGTTAAGAGGGTTTGGTTAAGGGTCAAGAGGGTTTTATGGGGTTTTAAGGTATTTAGCTATCAAAAACTACAATTGTGTAGTTTTTTTGTGTCTACATTTTACCCCTTTTTGTTATGTGGCTTTGAATTAACAAGATGCAAAACAAAAATGAATCACTAAATTGAACATCAAGATGCCCTAAGTATGGGAGGAGGTGTTCCCCCTCAAACTAGGAGTTGATAAGGTAAAGCAAAATTGGGTATGGGTTTGATAAGTGATTATTGGGGAGGCACTAGGTGGTGCCACAAGGTAGTTGGGTATTTGAGATGCAAACATTCATACAAAATGTGACTTAAGTGTAGTATCCAAGGTCAAAAATGATCTAAAGTTACCACTATTGGTTAATTTTAAGATTGGGTCTAGAGGCACATATGTTAGGGATAACTGGTCCACAAAATTAGTCATAGTTGATTGGGTCATGCCTATCAAGTGATCTAGATAGGGTTAGGGTTAGTTGTAGGTATATAAGGTATGAATTGTTCTTGTAAAACAACTCAAATGTCCAAGTCATGTAAAAATGCAACATGGCAAGGTTGGTTGGTGTGGTTAAAATGGCCTAGGCAAGGTTATCGCAAAGATATGTAATAATTGGGGTCCAAATGGCTAATGTCAAGGTAGATGTGGTCGAGTGGTCAGTTGGTTAGAGAGAGTGGTTGGAAAGGGTTGAAGTATGGGGTGGCCAAGTTGAATCCATATGCACTAGGCAAGTGGATGATACCTATATAGTTATATGGATGTGATATCCAATAAAACTTTAGGTCAAATGTAGTTCTTAGTGGAGTTCAGATGGGTTACCCCAATGTGATATACCATATGGTTAGGTTTGGGTTGATAGTTTGGTAAAGGTGAGGTGTCATGGTGTAGATTGATGAATATTCACCATAATAATCCCACATACATTAGGATGAGAAGACACAAATGGGTATGCTAGGATAAATAAGTGGGTAACAAAAGGGTAAGCATCACAAATATCTTGTGATGGAGCTAAGCCAAAGAAGAGGTGCCTTCATGAGGAGGTTAAACATTATAAAATTATGTGAGGGTATAAGCACATTACTAACATCTATCACTATGAGATGAGTTTTATAAGGTGTGTGTCTATCAGGATCTACATAGTCTCTTTGGCAAAGGTTCATCACTGCTATGAGCCAAGTTTTAAGGGTTGTAAAAAAGTGACTATTTGTAAAGAAATTATTTGATGAATAAGTAGATTATAAGAGTTATAAAGTTGGTATCATGGTGATCAATAGAGGATGGATAGTCTAGATAAATGGTGGCCATGTCTACATCCTTTGTCTTAGTTCTTTGGAACCAAGGACTTTGGTTCCACCCAGAATAGGCCCTACTAGTAGGGAGTTATGTGGTCTAGGATATTGGTTAGATATTTAGCTAAGATGGGGGAGCTTCCATAGTAGAAAGCATTTGGGAGCTACCACCACTAGTAATAATGGTAGTTTTAGAGGTGTGACCATCATAATGGCCCAAGGTTGGAAGCCAATTTATGTCAACCAAGTTAAGGTGACATCAACATAAATGACCTCCAAGCCCACAAGGGCCATAAGATGATAAACCAAGTAGAGACATCAAATGTGGGTCAGATGATAAAAGAAACAAAAAAATATCATAACAATGCATAATGACTATATCAAGATGACCAGTTGGATCAAGGGCTATGTGTCCACATAAAAAGGTAAGTAAACATGACCATTTCAAGTGGGAAGACTATTAAAGGGAATCCCTGACATCATATAACCTTCCTCATTGGTGGAATGGATAATCATGTCAGTGAGGAAGAATGGTTAGGTAGTCTATTTAAAGAATCATGATAAGGATGAATACTTATCATGAAGTCATTTGGTTTTGAAATTTATTAATGGTGTAGAGAACTACTAGAGGTTGAAGATGGAAATGAATGGGAATAATGGTAGAGATAATCAACAACCCCTATGACCTAAAATAATATAAATGATGAATGTGCATATCTATCAAATACTATAACATGTAATTGTGATAATGGAAGTGAAGTTAAATCAATAGAAAGAGAAAATCCACCCACAGCATGGGCTCAAGCTTAAACTCTTACCTCATTATAAATAAAGAAGGAAAGACTTCCATTATACAAGGTGAAAGGTTGGAGAACATGACCTTTAGCTTGTCCATGGAGGGAACCCTCACTTCCCATGAAGATGTGTGTTGATTTAACAAATGGTACCTATGCATGTAGAACAAGCAGAGTAGAGGGATGTAATGGTTATGGCAAGAAAACAAGATGAAAGACCCAAAAATAGAATATGATTCATGTCTTATGGGGATGAATGTAGAAGATGAATATAGAGTACACCCTTTAGTGGATACTAAGATAGTGAATGTTATAGATGTTAGTTTAGGGAGAAATCAAGTAGAAAGATAGTGGAACACAAATCCAGAGTCATTAGATAATTATCTTAATGCTTAGGTAGGAAAATAATGTATGTATATGCCTTAAGTGAGGTGTGGATAGTTTTATAGCCTTGTATGTATTGTGTGACTCCTCGTACTCTAAATAAAATATTGCATGATTTGGTGTAAATATGTATAAAAGGTGTTAGATGTTGTTGTTTGCATGTTATCATGCTTAAGGTTATGTGGATACTCATGAATGCCATGGTTATGGTTGTTATTATATTTATTAAGGTAAAGTAGATAAGGTAAGGAAATGAATGATACTAATGGTAAAGTAAAGAATATAATCAAGAGATAAATGTCATGACGAAAATGTCAGCTAAGCACATTAGGATGAGAAGAGGGCACAATGTTCATTAAATGAAAAAGACTAAAAATAGACCTAAAGTGGGTTTGGTTTAATTAATATAAGCCCTATGAATGCATCGCATCAGCATGCTTTGAAGGCTAAAAAAAGTGTGTTGATCAGACTCTGTCAAGTACATGCAAAATGTGTAGAGGGTTTAAAGGTTGAAGAGGTGAAGGGAATATATGGAGAGGGACAAAGGGAGGACACATGATTAATTGTTAAAGACACTAAAGGAATAAATGGATGTCTTGAAGCATGGACCCTGACAAGATTTCATACATTAAATCAGGAGAGCAGAGGACACAAGGAAGCAAACCTATATATGAATGTGAATGGTGACCACACTTTAATGAGTGAGAATTTGGAGTGCCAATGGGAGAAATTAATATGGATCCAATAGGGGATGAGGTGAAGGTAGACCAGGAGATGGATGAAGAGATAGGTAAAGAAGATAATGAGGTCATATATAAAAATGAAGGTGGAGAAGGATGGAAAGAGCCAAGAATGGATATCAAGGAGAAAAAAAGGTTAGGGATAACAAATAATGTCATCAAAGGAGATGAAAAATAAGAAATGAAATGGATAAAAGAGAATAAAAATGAAAGGTGGAAGATGGGGGTTTGAGGAATGTACTAAAGAATGATATATTGGAGAATTGAAGAGGATGGGGAAAGAAGTGTAATAATTATGAAGGGTAAGGGGAGGATGAGAAATATGGGAGGCCACGAGAAGTTTGAAAAGAAGTCTAAAAAAGGCCAAGGAGAAAATAGTTTGGTGATGAGAATGAAAAACAAGGAAATATATGAAAGAAATAGAAATATGAGGAAAAAAGAGTGAAATGAAGACACAAAGAGGATGATAGGAGAGTGAAGATGTGACCAAGTAAGCATGGATGAGGATATGCAAGGAGAGGAATAATAAATCAAATAAAAGGGTGGTGTTGGAGATGAGAATAGGATGGAAAATGGGAAAGGGGTTAATAAAAATAAGTGGAAGTGAAGGATGGGTGGATAAGAAGTTGAAGAGATAAGGTATGTGTTAATCAGCTTGTTAGAAGAGATTGACAAGCTGAATGGGTGATAAGAAGAGATTAACAAGCCAAAAAGTGGTGAGGTGGTGAAGAAATAAGGGAACATAATGAAAGGGCATCAGATGAAAATAAGGGATGAAGATTAGGGATGATAAAAAGGAAAATGAAGAACTGAATCAGGGATATAAAGCATGGACACTCACACAAATGTAAAAGATAAGTGAGTATCGAGATGGAAAAAGGAAAAGGGGAATGCAAAGTGTAAAAGGCTAGAACTGATAAGAAGAAATGGGCAATTATGGAAGGTTTCTCAAAGGATAAAGACCTAGTTAGAAACTAGTTGTGGAGAAAAAAATGGGAAAGGTGGGAAGAGTGGAAAATGATAGAGAGTGGTGGCACACGTAAGAAAAAATTGGGAAGCTAGAAGAAACAAAATAAATATAAAGCATTCTAGATTGAAAATATGGGAAATAGGAGAACAAGAAATCAAAATTAGAATGGAGGTGGTTTAGAAGTAGTGGAAGGGTAGTAAGAAGGTGGTGAAAAAGAATAGAAAGAGGTAAAAGTATCCTTCGATATGGAGGAGAATAAGATGATGTGGAATTGGTGAGGAAAATAGAGTGATAAAGAGGGTACAACAAATAGCCAAGGGTGAGGGAAGATGATGAGGATGGTGAAAGAAGATAATGGGGATAAAGGGAAAGGTTAGTAATAAGTGGAGAGAAGGACAAAAACATGAAAAGTGGGTGAGGGAGTGAGCTATGAAGCAGGCACAAGGAAAGGTGATGGGGAGGCTAGTGAAGTAGAGTATGTGGTGGCTTTATGGGAGATAAGAGGGGCCAATGATGAAGGTTATAAATCATTTGTGTTAAAATATATTGACAAGCTAGAAAAGTGGTTAAAATGTTGACAAGCTAAAGGGAGGGAGGTGGTGAGGAGATAGGTAGAGAAGTGGAGGAAGAGATTTTAGGAGGGAAAAAAATAAAGGATGTGAATGAGATGACCTTAGTAGATGAGCACTACCTACATAGTCCAAAAATACCCTAGGCTAATGTAGTTCTCCTATAAATTGGATGATAACAAATTAGAAGTGTTAGGTGATGTTAAAATATAAGGATGCTAGGAACAATTCAAATTTTCCTTGATATAGGACATCCTAAGCTAGAGGGCACTATTAGAAACAAAAATTAATGAGAAGAAAAAGGGGAGGGTAATTAGTTGTTAGTGGTTAAACTACCTTTAGAAGTCAACCAGTGCCTACATAGTCCATGGACATCAGTCTAATGTAGTTTAAGTAGGGTTGGAGAATGGTGCTCAAATGGGTTGCCCCAATTTGATGGACCACATGGTATAGTTTTGTTGAAGGTTGAGAAAGAAAGTATGTGTGTCAAAGGAAAATTGGGATTTTAGAGAAAGGTATCCCTGGAAGGTGGGTTGATTAACACTAATTATATTCTAATTTTGTTTATGGTTTGGATGGATGATAGTGGTGGCACCTAAGTAGGTTAGAAGACCATATTAAATGTAGAAAAAGACATGAAAAATACATGACTCAATAAAGAAAGGATAAGAAATGAGGTGTAATGCCTATTTGTTGATAAGGATGAAGTAAAACAAAACCAAAGGTTCGATTGAATTAAGGAACATAAGTCTTTTGAATGATTTTCATTAGCATGTGTTAGTTGATAAAACAAGTGTCTTGATCATAGTGTGCCAATCTCTAAATCCCTTGATTTATAGATAGTATACATGGGGATGGGTAATAGGTGGTATGAAGGGTAATGACTAATATGTATGATAAATTTATGTGTGTTAGTTTTCCCCTTCTATAGGTGACCTAAGAATGATAATATAAAAGTCCATGCAATATGCTAGATGCCAACTATTCAATGCAAGAACTCTACATGTGAAAGATGATTGTGTCTTCCAATTTATTATGCTACTTGAGAGATGATTACAACTTTAACTTTTATTGTGGTAGTGGGTATTTTGCTTTATTGTTGTATATGGGAATTTGATCGATGCGGGAAGCTTTTGAGTAATTGATATTCTTTTGAAACATTTAACTTAGCCATTCTTTAATGAAGTGGTCTAAGTTTAGTGACTTTGTTTAATGTTCTTGGTATCTATCCTTCAAGGGAGTAGTCTACCTTATATTTGGCAATTTTTATATTGAGTTTGGGTAGTTGTCCTTCAAGAGAGTAGTCTGTAATGTTTAAGATATTAACCTAGGTAATATTTTGGTGTCCAAATTATTTTTGTATGTGAGGTTTTTAGACATAGACAAGTCTAACTAGGTTCAAAGGTTTAATTTTATGAGGGAAAAACTTTAACACAAGAGGGTTAAATGATAGGTGAAAGGAGGTGGTTTGAGAGACAATGACCATGGGATTCAATCTTCTTAGAGATGAAAAGTATCCATGAGAACCATGCCATGGGTAGAACTATGGTACCCATATTTAGGACTAGGTTATGACAAATATGGTTAATCACATGGTTTTACATTGTAATCAATTATCCTCAAAATGGGAGGATAAGTATGGGTGAAGGCTATAATCTCAAAATCAAAGGATGAGCTTAAGTTAGATAAAAATAGTGAGCTTCATCTATTTTTAACAAAAGAGTAGACACATATGTAAAGTATTAAGAGGCTCAGGTTCTAGTTTGCATTTGAGGGAGGACAAATGATAAGCTCTTGATCCATACTTATGGGTATGATGTACGGTCCAAGCCAATTAAAAGCAAACTTGCTTTGTTTACTTTTATCCATGTTGGTCACATGTTGGTTTTCCTTTAAGATGAGGTTTTTGATATTGAAGTCTCATACTTTGAGGTGTTTGTCATAAGCATGTTTGATGCATTCTTTATAGACACAAAGATGGTTAAGGGTAGCTAGATGATTCTCATTGAGTAACTCACGCTGAGTCAAATGGTGATAATGATAATCATCCTCATAGATGAGCTCTTATAAAGATATGTGAAGGGACATGATTTGGACTTTGAAAGGTAAGACTACCTCTACTCCAAAGACCAAAGAGAAAGGGGTAGCACCCATAGAGGTTTGAATGCTAGTGTGATAGGCCCATAAAGTTAAGGGGATGTGCAAATGTTAATCTCAACTTGAAGCACTGACTACTTTGGTTAGCATTTTGTTGAGGATTTTATTTGATGGTTCTTCATAGCCATTTGATTATAGATGATAAGGCAAGGAAAAACTTAGTTCAATTATAAATTCATCACATAGACCCTAAACTTGCTTGTTTTTGAAAGATTTACCATTATCAGTGATGATCTTATGAGGAACACTAAAGAAATAGATGATATGATGGTTGCTAAAGTTGATAATATTCTCTAGTTTGGTTGAGATGAGAGGGATATCCTTCACCCACTTGGTGAAATATTAAGTGGATATGATGATAGAGATATGTTATTATGAAGAATGGGGATTGATTTCCCTAATGAGATCGAGTCCCCATTATGAGAAAGGTCAAAATTCCTTAGATACTTGGAGGCCATTGGCTAGTGTGTGATGTAAATTAGTGTGTTGTTGACATTTAACATACTTTTTTACATAATCATAATAGTCTTAGTTGAGGGTGGGATAATAGTAGCCAAGGTGAAGGATACATTTAGTGACTTCTAGACCACTAAAGTGTCCCCCATAGATCCCATCATGTGTTTCCATGATGGTATGGGAAGCTTCATGGTTGTATAGGCCATGAAGAGGGAGGTTGTTGAAACCATATTTGTAAAGGATTCCCCCTAGTATGGTGTAACGAGAGGTACTCTATACACATTTTCTATAAGTATTCTTAGAGAGGTTGGGAAGAATGATGCCTAGGTTGAGATAGTTAAAATTGTGGTTATACCACATGTCAAATGGGGATTCCTTCACAATACAGATGGTGGGGAGGTCAGACTAGTTATAAAAGAGTAAAATAAAATAATGAATGGTGATAAATATGTTAGAATTAAAAGGCTAGGAAGGGATTTGGAAAGCAAGTCAAGTTATTTTATCTACAAATTTATTGGTAGATTAGGGAATAGATTAGACTAGGTAACATTTAAATGATGCTAAGAGGTTTTCAACTCAAAGTTTGTATTTATATAATACATCATTCATACATTGATAGGAGCCATTGACTTGGTTGACCATAAGCTAGGAATCACCAAAGATGTTGATGGTATTTATTCCTAAGGTTAGAGTGGTTTGGAGAACTATGACTAGGAATTCATACTTAGCCATATTATTGGTGCATTCAAAGACAAATTTGGAGGAAAGAGGAAGGGGTTTTCCATTGAGAGGAATGAGAATAATTCTAACACCCCCACCTTGTTGGCACTTTAAACCATCAAATAACATAGTCATTTGGTTGGTTATGTCCTCTTGGGAAAGAGTAGTGATGGATTCATCTGGGAACTCAAGAGGAAGTGGTTGGTACTCTACCAAAGGTGATTTATCCAATTGGTTGGTAATGACTTTCCCTTTAATAAAATTTTGTTTAAGGAACTCAAGATCAAATTCTACTAAGAGCATAAGCCATTTGGCCATATGATGGTTTTGGTATGGCTTGGAATGGATGTACTTGAGTGGATTGATGTTGATTATGACATAGGTTTTATTGTTAAGAAGGTAGTGGTGAAGTTTGGTGGCCATGCAAATTAAGGATAAGTAGAGTTTCTTGGTATGGGTATATTGAGTCTCATATTTTACAAGCATGTGACTGATGTAGTATATGGCTTGCTTTTTGTGTTATTCATCTTGGTGATCCAACATTACCCCTAGGGAATGGTTGGTGGTAGAGATATATAGGTGAAAGGGGTGATCATACTTAGGAAGGATGAGGACATGTGGTGACAAAAGGTGAAATTTGAGTGATTCAAAGGATCTTTAACAATCATTATTCCATTTGGAAGAGACATCCCTCTTTAGAAGGTGATGGAAATGTTGGCACTAGTCTAAAAGTTGAGAAATGAAATGATTAATGGATTGAAGCTTTCCTTGTAGGATATAGAGTTACTTAAGTTTGGTAGGAGGAGGCATCTTAGAGATTATCTTGACCTTGGTTGGGTCTATTTCTATTCCTCAAAGGGAGATGATAAAGCCAAGAAGTTTCCTTGAAAGGACCCCAAAAATACATTTATTGGGGTTAAGTCTGACATGGAAATGGATTAGGTATTTGAAGATAATGCTGATAAATTTTAGATGATGTTGGAAAGATTTGGATTTTCCCAAGAGATCATAGACATAGCCCTTTATGATGGTTTGGATGAGGTCATGGCTTGTTGGTAAGTTGTACTAGCATTCTTTAAGTTGAAAGGTATGAATCTATAGTGAAAATCTCCCTAAGGAGTGGTAAAGGTGGTTTTATGCTAATCTTCAAGATCAATCAAGATCTGATTGTAACCCAAAAAATTGTCCATGAGAGATAACATCTCATGGTTGGCTTTAAGATCAACAAGTTGGTCAATACTAGGTAAAGGAAATTCATCCTTGGGAAAGATGAGGTTAAGGTCATGAAATTCCACACAATTATGTTCCCATATTGTCATAATACATAGTGCCTAAGTTGATATCCTAGGTATATTCATTCAAGATGGTCAAATATTGTCATGTTCCCATCTCATAAGTGCATAGTTCATAGGTTTTCCATAGTGCCTAAGTTGATATCCATGGTATATTAATTCAAGATGGTCAAATATTTAGGAGGAAGGGATTTATGGATTGAATAATTTGGGGCACCAAGGTAGGTGATAATAGAATCATCATCTTGATGTCAGATGGTGTTAATGGTAGGAGAATCATTTTCTACCATTTCAAGATATATGAGAGGAAGGGTTTGAATTTGACCATCCTTTTGATAGGTCAGGGGGCCCAAACTAATGGTGTTGAAAAAAAAGTTAAGAGGAATGATATCAAAATACTTACACTTCAAAGGAGGTTGGGTTGGTGAGGGGGGATGTCTTCCTTGATGGTGTCAATAGGTTTGGGTGAGTTAGTGGGTTATTTAGGTGGTACGAACCCAAGGCCAAATGATAAATGAAGTTTTTAGGTTTTGATCTAATGTAACTCATGATTTCCTTATTCATATCAGCCCATAACAAATCCTTTCTAGGTACATATATGAAGGTATAATTTGGCAAATGCTAGTTTGTCAAGGTAGGAAACGTTAGAGGTGAATGGTTGGATGGAAGAGGTAGTGGTGGGAGAAAAAAGTGGCTAATCAAGTCTCCCATATGTGAAGTTCATTTGATGGTTGGGGGGACCAAAATGGATGATGGTTTTGATGTTAGGGTTGTAAGAATGGACATTTTTTAGGTTCCCATATTCTTGAGGAGTAGGGAATGCATCCAATGGTAGAAGGTGATACTCCCTTAATGAAAATTATTGAAATATAGATCCCAAGGGCTCATCTATGGGGATGCACAAAGAAGGGATGGATGAGTTAGTCAACATTTCATTGATGGTTAATGGTTGGGGTGTAAATATTAAGGGTGCATTGGATGGGTGTATGATTACATCATTATGGCGATAGGTCATATTGCTTTTTGAAAAAGCATTTGGGTCTACTTGGATATTGATGGCTTGACCCTCATGCTCAAACTTAATTCATCAATGGAGGGTAGAGGGAACACATTCCATAGATTGAATCTAAGGTCATCCCAATAAGATGTTGTATTTGAATTCTCCTTCCATGACATAGAAGAGTTTAGGGAGTGTGTGGGGTCTTACATGGATATGAAGGATGATGATTCCCAAGGTAGTGGTCATAGTGTCATTAAAGGATTAAAGCACCACTATGGATTCTAACATGATATTGTCTCGTAAACTAAGTTGGCCATAAGAATATGAGGATATGATGTTAATGATATTTCCCTCATTAGTCATCACCCTTTTGACATGGGTTTGGTTGATGTAAGTGGTAATAAAGAGTGGGAGATCTGGGTCCTCGAGGTGGATGGAAGGTATTTATAAATTCTTGAATGTGACAAGGTTAGAAGTTTGGTGAAGGAACTAACAAATGTAGCTAGAGGTTGACGGTCATTGGGTTGGACCTAGATGGGTTCAAAGGCCTCTATAAGTGCTTAGTGGTGATGGGGAGAAGTAGAAATAAACTCATATAAGCTCATTTTTTCTAGGGTCTGGTGAAGTTTCTCAAGGATAGCTTTCCAAATAGATATTACATATGGGTTGGGTATGAAGGTTTAGATTAGGGGGTGCCTAATATAGACACCTTGGCTTTGATTGAAGATGTAGATGGTTGGGTGTGGTTTACTTGGGAATGTGAAGAGGGGTATGTCTGAGGAATGTACACCTTAGCCTTCCCTTTATCCTTTTATTGTGTTCTAGTGACCATCTTGATAGTATGGATAGAGGGAGAGGGTGAGGTAGTAGAGTGTTCAGACTCATATCCATTCTTAGGTAAGTGTTGGGTAGATATGGATATTTTTTGGGTTCATATAGGTGATATAGGAGGTTTGTATGTTAATAGATCATCCTCCTCATAAAGGTGGTGGATGAGTGTTTGGAGAGCTTTAAAATTCTCCATATCATGGCTAGGTGTCTATGGTATAATCAAATCAAATTATTATTGAACCATGATGGTTTTGGATGTGAAGAGTCAAAGGGTTTGATGGGTGGTAAGTTTAAGGAAGAGGTTCTAATAACTATTGGATAATTTTTAGGTATGAATCGGTTAAGGATAGTGAAGGTTTAGAAATTTTTGTTTTGGGTGTTGAAGTAGAAAGTATTATGGTGATAGGTGTCTTAGGTAAGGTGGTACACTTTGTTGATGGTTTTAGTTTAGGAAAGATGGTTGAAAAGCTAGAGGTAGAGGATGACAAGGTAGGTAACTTAATAGGTGCATTAGGAAGTAAGTGTGAAGGTGCAACCAATAGAGGTGGTGGGGTTTTGGTAAAAATAATGGGCTTCATGATTGAGGTAGAGGAATGAGGACCCAAAATGGAAGGTAAGATTGAGGGAAGTAAAATTTAAGGCTTTGGGACTTTGGTTGGTTTTACCTCTTTAGCTACTTTAGTTATTAGTTTTAGAGGGGGTTTGGTTACTTTAGTTATCTTCATGGTTTAGGTGTTTTAGGGTCAATTAATTTGTAGGAGGTATTGGTTGGTTGGGTGGAGGTTTTGGTTGGTTTAGAAGGGATAGGTTGGTCTACCAAAGAAGGGGTTAGAGGTTCTGGTTTGATTCCCTTACCTTTGTTTTGGATTTTTATCTAAGGTTATAAAATTAGAGGTTTAGTGGGTGAAGTTGACTCTTATTGTGGGATAATTTCCAAAGGTGGAATGGATGGTTCTATAATGGGGGATATGTGTGTGGTAACCTCTATTAAAGGTGTGGATATGGTTATTTCCTCTATTTGGATGTCTAAAAGGGTAGAAGGTAACTCTATAATTTTAGTAAGTAGAGGGGAATTTGTAGATTGGTGAATGGGTTATTTATAAATGAGTGTGTCAAGAACCATGTTAATGGTATGGGTGTCAGGAGAGCATTCCATGTTATTACTATCATTTTTAGTAGGAGCATAGTTTGGAAAAGGTTACCTAAATATGTCAAGGGCTTGATTAGGTGGTGCATTTGGGTTGTCCAATAAAAAATCCCCCTTGTCAATGAGGGATTAGATAAGGTATTTGAAGGTATAACACCTATTGATATCATGTCCTATGACTCGATGAAAGGCACAATCATCATTTTCATTATACCATATAAAAATGGGAAGTGAAGCATAAAATTATTGGGGATGTTTAATTGGTGGAAGTTGGATGATATTAAATTTTAATAACTTTTCCAAAATAGAAGCATAGGGTTCCCCAAGTGGAGTTAATTGCTTCTGATTGCTCCAGTTTATTTCCTTGGGTTTTGGTTTGAAGGATTAGAGGAGTTGTAGGTTTGCTTCCTTGGGTTTTTTTGGTTGGTAGATGGAGAAGGCACAACTTTGAGGATAATAACATTAGTGGTTGGTTTGTTTTTGGTGTTAGGATTGGTTTGGTGGTTTGGCTTGGAAGAAAAGGGCTCATTAGGCTTGTAAGTGGGGTTCTTGTTTTTGAGTTTGAGATTTCCTTCATCAATAGCTTGGTTCTCTAGTTTATAAGCCATGGTAAAATATTCATCAAAGGTTTGAAAAATTTGGACACATAGTGTGGATTAAATATGTTTTTCACATGCTTGGGCAAAGATATCTATAAGTTTGAGTTGAGGCAATGAAAAGGAAAGTTAGTTGATTAGGCTCCTCCAACAAGCCAAAAAATTGGCAATAGATTCATCTTAAAATTATCAAATGGAGTAGAGGTTGGTAATATAAACACTATTGTATATATTGATTGAAAAGTGATCTAAGAAGTTTTGCGCTAGTTGAGTGAAAAAGAGGATGAAATGTTTAGGTATGGCACTATACCAATCCAATGCTGGTCTAGATAATGATAAAGGGAAGGTATGGAGGACAAAAGCATCATCATGGGAAATCAAGTAGCATGAATGCCTAAACACTCTTAAATGTTGTTGAGGGTCTTCCTTACTATTAAACTTGTTAAATTTTGGAAGTTCCCTTTGGGTTAGGTAAGGTTTGATAGGGACCAAAGGGTGAATAAGTTCATTACAAATTTGATCACAAGATAGGAGATTATCAGCTCTAGAGATGGACGACTCAATGGTATTTATCTTATCAATGATCAAATTAATGAAGTCTACTTGAGGTTGTTGGGATGTATAGTTATATGGATGTTTTGTTAAGGTTGGGCAATGTGTTAATAAATGGTAGATGGTTGAGATGACTCCACATATTAATATGTGGTCCTTGGAAGTTCGGTGGAAGATATATATTGGTATGTGGATGTTAATGGTTTGGTATAAGTAGTTGGTTGGGTAGTGGGCATATGCCCTTGTGGGTTATGGAGATAACTAAAGGTTGCTTATTGGGTAGGAGTGGTAGTTGGGTTAATGGCCAATGGAAGGGTGGTGACCTTTGTGCTAATCAATGGTAACATAGAGGGTATGGACACTACAAGGATTGGAAGTAGAGTAGTGTTTGATGGATTAGAGGTAAATAGAGGAATATGGGTGGCACTAGAGGTAGACACTCCTATTTTAGGGGAGTGATTAGTAGGAGGCACAAGGGTAGTGGTAGTTTGGGTTGGTTGGTCTTTAATGGTAGCTTTGAGGGGGTTGTTGGTTGATGATAAGGTTTGGGCAACTAAAGGCTAAGTATTACCCATAGTAGTGGATTTAATCCTAATTAGGTGGAGAGGTATGCCATAAAGTGGATCAATAGGTTAGGTTAAAATTGAGATTTGGTAAGATGTAGTTCTAAGGTAATGTTGTAGGGCCATGTGATTGTTGTTTAAGAAAGTGTCACAATATGCATCTCCTAGGATTATTTGAATAGGACTTTCTAAAGAGTGAGGGGAGTCTAAAGGTTTGAAAACATGTTCTATGGATGGAGAGGTAGAAGAGATTAGTTGACTTGGTGGTAGGTTTTGTTACCTTTGTTGTTGGTGAGTAAGAACCATATGAGAAGATAAGAAAGGGATTTTATGCTCTCATACCTTAAATAAAGAGCAATAAATAAAATTTAGGCAAACAATGTAATCACTAAGAGTACGTTAAACCATGAAATTTTAATTATCTCTATTTTGTTTTATGCCTTAGAAAAATGTGAAGAATAAATTAGCTTGTATAGGTCCTGAAAAGACATCTATGTTTGGTTTTGGGATATGTTTAGGTGTTCAAAAATAAGTCTATATTGGATTAGGTATGTGGCTTGATAATTAGGGATTACTACCCTCACATCATAATCCCACAACCAGTTTGGGTGCTTAGACTTTATACCATTTATCCAAATTTTATACTTAACTAGAGAGCTAAGTTGGTTATCCACTTGGTGATTATATCTAAGTACGATAATCGAGAGAGGGTAAGGTGATCCAATAGGTGATGAAATCCTAGTTGGGCCTTGTCTCGAGTTTGTTTAATGTTTTTTTAATGAAAGTGGTTTGTTTTGTGTAAATTTTTTAGTTCTATGATTAATTTTCTTTGCTTAATTAATCTAGGTGTACTAAAATAAACAATCAAAAAATATATGTAATTAATTTTAACCAAAAGGAAATTTCTGATTTCTTTTAAATGAACACAAAAAAAACTAAAATTCACCTAAATTCAACATGAAAATTCAATCCTAATCTTAGGAATAATGTTCTTTTCTTTCCTTTATAGTTTTTGATTTCTTTTTAGAAATTCAAGAAAATAAAATTTAACTTTTCTAAAAAAATGTAACTAAAAATGTAAGACATAACACCTAATGTGTAAAGAATGCAACTAAATGAAATTTTTACTAATGAAACTAAATGAAATTTTTACTAATGCAACTAAATGAAATTTTCACTAATGCAAATGTCCTAAAATAACTAATGAACCCAAGAAAATTCAAGAGTCCCACCAGGTGTGCCAAAATGTTTCTATCTATTTTTTTGGTTTTTTCTTAGTTTTGAAAAGAAAGAAACTAGTTAAGAGGGTATATAAAAAACCTATTCAAATATTCATGTGTTGAATTCCAAACTTTTTGAGAGCTCCTCTTTCTCTTGGGAGGATGACCTAAAAATAAGAAATCACTTGACAAAACTTGAAGATGTTGTTGTTGATGTTGTTTGGTAATGTCTTGTAATTTTGGTAGAGTTCTATTGCTTTGAACTTTTCTCTTCTCCAAGATGATGATGACTTCCTTCAAAATGTTCCTAAACCTACAAAGGAAATTATTCTACCAAAAATTAACCAACTTAACCATGGGTGAAGGGGGAGGGTCATATTTATAACATTTGTTGTGAATAATCATGCTGAAAGAGGGAATAGTAGAAGTATGGCACCATTTTTAAAGTGGGATCATAAGTGAAAAAGTGGATAAGGATGGTGGGATTACCAAATTTTTGGTTTGTCTCCTACCTTGCACATGAGTCCAATTTAGAGTGAGAATCATGCACATAGGCTCAAATGAGACCAAAGGACTTTTCACTCAACTAATTTGTCTTTTGGCTAAGTGCCTCATGAATTTTTGCATCATCCTCCATGTGGGTGCATGAATGGTCATGAAATACAAGTTGGTGATATTCCCACTTAGCCAATAGGTCTTCTATATGGTTGGTTTGTCTCCCAACTTGATGAGTCCAAAATGGAGAGGGAATCATGGACATGGGCTCACATGGATCCAAAATACCTTCCACCACTTAATTTCATCTTTTATATAAGTTCACCATGCATTTTGGCATCATCATCCATGTATGAAGACAAAAACACATGTTGAACGATGGCCCCATGGAGAAAAATGCACCACATTCCAAAGGAGGGGCCCTTTGGTACTTTATGATGTCATGAGGTACCTTAGATATGGGTCTTAGGTGGGCTATGATGTCCCACCTTAAGTGACCTTACTTTTAAGCCATGTCACTTTCCATATAGCCTTCCATGTTAGTTTCCATGTCACTTGCCATGTCACCATGAATAGTGAAAGTGGGTCCCAAAGTGAATAGTGACATTGAATAGTACTATTGAATAGTGCTATGTGAATAGGAGAATAGTGATTTGTTCAGGTTATGATGGGTTGGTTAAGGGTTAATAAGGTTTTAGGTAGTCTTTAGGGGGTTCTGAGGTATTTAGCCATCAAAAATTGCAAGTGTGTAGTTTTCAAGTGTCTACACTATAGATTATTGTTTTTTAATTGGTCATTGGGTAAGTAATGGGGATGTAACATGAAGGAATTAATGCATTCAATGAAAAAGGAAGAAAATAATAATTAATGAATATTTTCTTAAATACTAAGGAGATAATTGATACTAATAAGAAAGGCTACGTCAAAATGAAACTTGTTAGGATTTGTCCATAATTTTTTATACAAATCATGAAATATTTAAAGTTAGAAGGTAAGCATAGTATCATATATTATTACAATTTCATTTTTATAAACCAATTTAAAGGTTATCATATTAGTATGGCATATTTTTTTCTAAGGTCATTGGAGAACATTATCATTTCTTATCAATCAAATTTTATAGTTGAGATCATCTATTAGGTTCTCACATTTATTATTATTAAAATAATTTTACTCTTATGTGTAAATATGTTGTTGAAACTATTGATGTATACATTGGAAAGGATGAAATGAAATTAAGTTTTGAATAAGACATAATAACCCAAGATAAGGATACATGATATTCCATAGACTAGTCACATAAGTCCCAAGAGGAGGATTCTTCTAACAATACCACTTACCCTCCTGAGGATAAGAAAACTAGTGAAGATAAAAACAAAGTGCTACAAGATATGGAAAATAAACATAAGTATGAGTTATTTGATTTTAATAAATATCCTAAGTCTACCTTAGGAGGAAAAGGGAAATCTAAGATGAAAGTAAAAGAGATTGAGAGGCTAGTGGAAAGATTGAATTTTCCCATGGCTAGGAGTATATCAATCTTAGAATTGGAGGATAAAATAAGAAAAAAAGAGTCCAAGATATCCATGAAACATCAAATGTGCATTGAGATGTTAGAGGGAATGAAGGAACTTAGGAATTAGTTGGAGTTCATTCATAATGAGGGGGACAACAAGATAAGTTACGGAGTGGGGAAACTTGATATTTTTAAAGAGGTTTATTTATTAGAGAAAAGGTGAATGAGGGGACCAAGAATAAATCCAAAGCCACATGGGTCAAGAACGAAAAAAAACTAACTCATATTAGGAAGAGGGGGGAAGAAAAATAGAATATCTGATTACCCATGCTAAGAAAAAATAGGGGGAATATTTAACAATAATTTAGAGTAAAATATCTCATGTTAATAAATGCAAAGTGGAATATTAAATAGAAGGCTCAAGCAAGAAAACTAGTGGATACCTCAAGAAATGAAAAATAAATAAGAATGAAGATAAAACCATAGATATTTCCCTAGTTTATATATCTAAAAATTAAGTGTCGTACCCATAACCTTTTGTTGTAATCCACTTCTCTAGTTAATGCTAAATATTGGTGAATCACTAATGTAGGTTTGGTGTCATTTTGGTATAAGTTTGCATTGTCCTTGATTTTTTCCTTAGGGTTTTTGTATCATTATTTTTTATTTATCCCTATTGAATATATTTTTACTTTTTACTAGTTATATGATCCTTTAAAAACCTTTTATTAACCCTATCAAATAAAAAAATTAAGCATGCAATATAATGATCTTTCAACAAGACTACACATAAAAGTGTATAATAAAGATCATGGCACCACTCAATGTTAAAAAGATAAAAAATCACTTGTGTTGGTGTCACACATAAGGTCAAGGGCCACATAAATGGTGCATATACCTAATATTTTTTCACTTTATCACATTACTTACACTTTCTCTTGTAACAACATATCAATGCATCAATCGCCCTAAATGCATGTCACAAAGAGTGCATAAAGAATGGGGTGGGATTAACTTGTGGTAATTTTGAGATATGTTTACATACTATTATTTCAAACCATCATTACTATTAGTATATCCTCCTTTAATTCTCTTTTTTTCTTACCTTTGTGTCTACTTTCCATCTAAATTTGCTAGCTTCTCTATATTGTATTGTATCGACAAGGCCAATATAAGTTATTTATTATTTTTTCTTCTCTATACTATATCAACCATCTTTATATAGTTTTTATCTTTTATCCTCTTATTTATACCATATTTTAATATCTAATATCATACTATGTTAGTGAAAATATTCTAACTATATTGACATAGTGAATATTATTGGCTTAGAGTTTAATATTAGTCTTGGGCATTAGAATTGAATATATAGGGGTCATATTACATTACTAAAGAATATATCACATTAATAAACTCTACTTGTGCTCATATTTATGCCCATAGTAGTATTTGGTAGAGTTAAATGTTTTATTCCTTATCTTGGAGGTCTTGTCTTTTGGTGTCATTGAAACTCAATAAGAGAATTTTTTTGAGTTCCTAACAAAGTATATCTAGGTATTCATCTTACCATTTGAATTATACAACCTATAAAATCTCTTAAAAAGTGTCATTTGAGCCAAAGGGGATATTTAAGAATATAAATTCCATCCAAAGGTAAGTATCTCTATTCTTACACTATTTCCTTTATTTACTTAGTAGATTAGATATTACCTGGTTTCTTGCTTTATGGATGTATGTGTATATCCTTGATTATTATCTTCCTTATACGTAATAATTTTTTATCGATATAAAGTTTTTTAGGATTTCCATTTATGACCTTAGGTTACATATACACCCATTTTTTTACCATTTTAGATTAACTTATTTACAATCATTTACCCATTATATAATTTCATTTCACTTTCACAATCACTTACCCATTAATAAACCCTAGTGAGAGTTATATCCCATGTCATAAGATTAGGATTTATAACCCTTACCTATTGATAGTTGAGTTCATATTAACCTATATGTTTATGCATAAATGTGTATCATAGGTGCCTAGAGTGTTTAAGAAACACTTCTCATTTTAGAATTCTAAGAACTTAGTGGATGAGTTATAATTTGTGATAATATTTTTATCTATTGGTGGAATAGAGGCAAATCAAATAGACTATTTCACAATATTTATATTAGTTTAGTGGTTAGGAGCCACCATGGCCAAATAGTAGATCTATGAAAAATATGAAGCATCTATGCTAAGAACACTAAATTATGATTAAGAACTAATATAAGATGTATATTTACAATGACAAGCTAAACTAAAGTGATTAGAATAAAAAAGGAGCAAAAGTAAGGGTAGGGTCAAAAGAGATGGTGATCTTCATTCCAAACATCATGACAAAGTTCAAATATCCACTAGGCATGCACCTAACCAATGTGTAACATAAAATAGATTAAGCCTAAATCCTATCACACATCAGACAAACTCCCAAGGAAGGTGGAAATAATGCAAATTAGAACTTCGTTTACTTTAGAGATTTACCCCTACAAACAAACAACATTAGCCCAAATGTAATAAGAGTAAGAAAATGAAATGAACCTAAGGAATTTTAGTCAACCTAACATTGGCACAAGTTAACAACTATGCAATTAAAAGATGCACACCAAGATTTCAAAAAAAACATTCAAATCTAGAAATGAGAAAAATCAAGTGAGAGAGAAAACATAATAAGAAATGACACAAATGAATATGGATGATCTTTGCATAATTCCTCACTTGCATTAATTTCTCAAAGTTTAAACAATTTTTTTGGCTCAAAAACTCCCTCCTTTTGATAATTGATAGTTTTCCTTTTATAAGATACAAAGCAACATTTCAGTCAGTCTCATCTAATTAAATTTGTACAAGTGTATAGGATAGATGTCCTTTCTATTGCATTCTAGAACAAATGAAATTTTATAATAGACTAATATATAGATAATATATTTTACAAATTGTACATTACTATGAGCTTCTATTAAACTACTCATTAGTAGTCCATAGTCCAATTCTAAATTAAATTATACTCATATTGGTGATAGTTTGATTTCTCAAATTTTATTATGGTGATCACAGGGTTGAACTAAGGCTTTTTTGAATATTTTATAGTTATTAAATAGTGGTAGCATTCAGACTTACGTGAACATCATGCCTTAGATCTTGTAATGGTAATTTGATTTTTACAGGTCCACTAGATCTTTAGTTCTTATTGATTTTTTGATTATATGGCATAACCCTAACACATAAATGGCATCCCTATGGTAATTTTTGTGGAAAAATTGCTCATCAATGTTCAAATAATGACTATTTCCTTTTAAAATCCTCCCTTCACCTTGTACCATCATATTAGCTTTACATGGATTAGTATAGGTTATTGATCTCGATCATAGGATTTGAAAGATATTGGCCATAATATGCCTTGGGCCCTAATGTTATGCCACTTGGTAGTCTCATATGCCTCTTGAGCTCCATCAAAAAGTCTTTACTAATTTCTCACCATTAGATCTAATGGGTATAAATCACTATGATCCATTTATCTCTAAAAGGTGCTCAGTCTCTAATGTGTACAAGGATTCGAGGTTGTGTTAGAAAATTTGAACTTGATCTCACTCCATTTGATCAATTTTATCCAAGAAAATACATCCTATTAGATCTAAATTTGAGAGGTAGACCACCATTGGTTATTCAATATCCTTTTAATGAAATGGTGACACCTATCACCACCACACTTGTCTTAGAGACCTTTGTTGAAGCTTTGACTCGATATGCATCATCAGATCATTTTCATGTGAGCAAACATAGATCATAGATCCTATAGAGATGCACAATGTTTAATTAAAGTTTGAGAAAAATTTAGAACTTAGCTTTTCATACTATGTTTTTATTTTCATGTTAAATAAACATGCATTAAAACCTTAGGCTAAATATATTTAAGCTAAACTTTGAACATAATAAAAGGGACCCCACAAAATAAAAAAGACATAGTGTAAAATTTTTAGCCTAAGCTAGAAACATATTAAAAAGGAAGCCTAAGAAGATAAGAAATGGCATAAGGTTTATCCTAAGGTTTTTATTACAAAAATGCAATTTAAGACTTTAGGCTAAGTCTAGGATAATAAAGGGGACCTTGCATTAGCTAAACCATGTCAATAATAATATAGAGCAAGGGGTCACAAGATGCAAAAGAGAACAAGCATGGAAATTAAGCTAAGTCTATAGCATAGATAATTGTTCTCATTAATGTTAGAATTTAATTCAAAAGGGAACCTAGGTTAAAGCCTTATATTATGGCTTTATCATGGCTAAAAATAGATCTAGTTAATCTTCAATAGGCCATAGGCTAAAAATATGAATTTGATGTTGAAGCACAAATCCCTTGATGAGGCTAAGATATACCCAATAAATGTATAATAAATGACCTCATCTTACTCTCTCTTTATATTAAGTTTGATTGCATTTTGTAACTCTTATTTTGATCTAAGATGAGTTAGGATGTGATTATCCATCTTTTGTTGATTGTGATTCTAACATTTTAAAAGACCTATAATTCCTAACAAGTGTGTTGGAAAATTCTAGTTCTGTAATAAAATAGGTCATCATTAGGATAAAGAACAAATATGAAGTGGATTGCATGTTTTTGGAAGCATTGGACTCAATTTAGATTAGTTCCAAAACTTGTAAAATCTATTCTGGAATCATCACAGTTAGTTATGAAACCTATAGAATCTATTCTAAAACCATCACAGTTAGTTCCAAAACTCCACCATACAATTTCAATTTGTTGCATTTTTGGACTTAGTTCTGGAACTCAACATTTAGCTCTAGTACTCATACAGATAAGCTCCAAAACTTTTTCAGCTAGATATAGAACTGATGAGGATCTATTCCAAATGGCTGGTGATCTATCAGATAAATGATCCCATTAAATTAGGAATAGATTGCCAATTTTTTGAACTTATAGAATCAAGACATTTATCACATAGCTAGACATCCAACCACATCTTGATTTAGCATCTATTCTGGGCATGATTCAGTTCCATCATATCTATGAAATAGTTATAGCCATCAAAGCATCTATATATATAGATCTAGGAATTTAGAGAGAGATATTGAATATATAAGATAGATAAAATAATTGAATAATAGAGAGATAAAAGATATATTAGTACATTTTAGTACAAAACATTTTATCAATGAAATAACCAGTTCTATTTTGAAAGCAAATTAAATTGTTCAAATCATGTTCTAGGCAGAGCAAGGGCCCACTCCTCCAAAGAAACATGATCTTCATTTTTGTTAGTATTTATATTTCTATTCACAAAAGTAAATAGGTAACTCTGTTAAATTCATAAATGCTTCCAACTACTTAAATTTAAGATTTGTTGTAAATTTGTTCCTATAGGCATTTTAGATTAAATTTTCATTTCTAAAACATGTGTCTGTTTCCAGTAATCTATTTCAATTTTGCAATGTGTGTTTGTTTCTAGTAATCAATTTCATTTCTGAAATGTGTGTTTATTTCCAGCAATCTATTTCATTTCTACAAAGTGTGTTTATTTCCAGCATATTTGCATAGTTTGATTCCAATAAGGTTTTAACCAAGAAATCCTTAAGACATTAAAAACCCCCAAAACAAAAAAATATACAAATACCTCCATTCAATTACTAAATTTCTATTATTCCTCTTATTACATATAGCTTTAGACACAGCCCTGGTTAAATATGACATCAACAAAAAGTTGATTAAATGAAGGGGATGGTGACACCCATCATTTTTGGTGCCATTACGAGGGAACACTAGTTGGAATTTTCTAACTAGGTGTCAACAAGAGCAATAATCATTAATTTAGTAATAAAATAAATTTTCCCTAATTTATGAGTAGACCAAAAGATTCCAAGGGTAGATTTCTCCCCAAAATATTTGAACAAGAATTTCCATCATCCTCTAGTTTAAGAAAGGACGTTGAGAAAAAATTGGAGGCACCATTATCTCCTACAAGACAAGAAGAAAAATTTCCATCTTTGGAATTTTTGGATCGATCACCAGAACCAAGTAAAACCTTAGGGAGGAGGATTATTTCTCAAGATCCATTGAGGGAAAGTTTTGATTCTCAATTGAGTAGTCAACCCCCTTCTCCTGATTTTTCACCATCCCCAAAACAGACCACATACCACATTGATTGGGAGAAGGGATTAGAAAATACCAAAGAAATGGAATGAGAAGTTGGAAGAGAACCTAAGAGAACCTTTACCTATCCCATTCATATCGAGGATGATGAAACCAGTATGAAAAACATTTCACCTACACACTTGCCCACATTTAGAGGAATGTCATCTGAGAATCCTGACCAATTTCTATTTGAGTTTAAATTACTATGTAAGACTTATGATTACAAGATAGATAATAAAAAATTGAAGCTATTTCCATCTACCCTAAAGGATGCATCAATGCGGTGCTTTATGAGATTAACATCTAATTCTATTACCAATTGGGAACAAATGGAAATTGTCTTCCTAGACAAATATCAAGATTATTGTAGAGGAATAAATTGAAAGGAAGAATTTTTCAAAATCTAATAGGAAGAAGATGAAAATATGAAAGATTATTTGGACAGATTCCTCTTTGTGAGTAAAAGATGTGGATTTGTGCTTCAAGAAGATTTTTTTAAAAAAACCATTTTTTGTAAAGGTTTGGATGATAAATCTATGGAAACCCTTGATTTAATTGTTAGAGGAAACATTACTCAATTAAGAATGGATGAAATCATAGAAATTTGTAGAAACTATTCAAGAACAAGGGGTGAACCTAGAAAAGGGAAAATGCTTAAAAATTTGAATCCAAATATGAAAAAAATGATGGATGAATTGGCAAAATTTAAAATAGACATATTAGTTCAATTAACCTCCACCATGGATGGATTGCAAGCTAAAGCAAATGACCAACTTGAACTATTAGCCATGTATTGTCCTAGATGTAGGAAGAAGCATGTAATAAGGGAATGTCATTTGGATAAAATGGAAGTATGTCTTGTCTGTGAATCTAAAGAACATAATACTCATGTTTGTTCTCTTCTTCCACTCATAAAAAATTAGTTCAAACAAACCAATACACCATTCACCACAAAAAAATTAAATTTTGTTCAGAGACAACCTAACCAAGGATAGTTTATGCCAAGACTAGCTCCTACTCCCTGGATGATGCCATGGGCAGCTCAAATAGTACTACAAAGTTGGGGATAGCCACCTTGGGCCCCTCTACCCACATGGCATACTCATGATTGGGCAAGTCAATCTTGGTATACTCAAGGACATTAACAACTTTGGGCTAGTTAAGGAAATCCTTATGCTTGGCCACAACCTAGATGGAGCCCTAGCAATTATGTGCAAGGAAAAATATATCCAAATTAGAACCAACAAGCCATAATGGGACCTCTAGCACAAAATCCATAGATTTAAAACATAGTCCAAACCCAAATGCTAGTACAACTAGTAGCAAACCCAAGAAACAAACAAACAACTCATGTATACGAAATAGAACTAGAAAAAATAGTTGATTTAAATACAATGGATTGTAAAAACATTCAAACCAGATCTAGCAAAATAGTTAGCAGTCCACTTGTTAAAGTTACTGAGATGATAGAAAGCAAAAACCCCTAGCATAGTTACACATAAGGAAGATGACAAATAAAAATATAAGGAACCAAAAATAAATTCTACTGAGATTCCATTTCCATAAAGACTTAAAGAAACTATAGAACTTAAGGAATCTGAATTAGTGTATGAACTAAGAAGATTGAATATTGAAATACCATTGTTATAAGTAATTAAGGATATTATAGAGTTAAACAAGTTAATCAAATTGTTATGTTTTAAAAAACTTGGAAGAAAGAAGCAGTAGCCTAAGACTATTCAGGTAGACGGGAAACTTGCTGATTTATTAGCAAGAAAACTCCTACTACCTAAATATGGAGATCTTGGAAGCCCTGTTATTTTTGTTTCTATAGGGAATAAGGATATACATAACATTTTGATTGATTTGGGCACAACTATAAATGTAATGATAGTGGACACTTTGAAAACATTACCATTAATAGGCATATAACCTACTAATACCATAATATAGATGGCAGATCAGTCTGTAGCAAAACTAGGAGTTATTGAAGATGTGGCAGTAATGGTGGAATCATGGGAATATCTAGTTGAATTCCTTATATTGTAGCCAAAAGGTAAAACACTTGGTTATCCCATTATTTTGGGGAGACCATGGTTAGGTACAGTTATTTCCTTAATTGATTGCAGGTCAGGTGATATGACTATTTCAAATGGTAAAAATTCTAAGCAAATTTCATTATATCCATCTGCACAACCTTTTATTAATAATCAAGTGAAATTATGGGTTGATAATCTTGATATTAATGAGAAAAATTTGTCTTCTTTAGCTATGATAACATTGTAAAATCATGTATGGGAAATAGATGATATGGTTAATCCTTCATTAAATGAACATCAATCATCATTGGAATAGTTAGGATTAGTTTTAAAACCATCACAGTTAGTTTTAGAACCATCACAGTTAGTTCTGGAACTATCACATTTAGTTCTAGAACCATCACAGTTAGTTCTAGAACCACACCAATTATCTGGAAGTGAAGATAACTTCTCTCTAGAGGAATGCAATTTCTCTTGGGGAGAGGAAGAATCTGTAGCATTAGCTTTATAGATATCAGGAGATGGTGAAGAAGTTTTGGAAAATAGCAGTAATAAGGAGTTTGACCTACAACAATATAAGTATCATAACTCTTCCTATTGTCCTTTGTCCAGTATTCTACCTCTAGGAACTTTTGGAGATGTTGCTACATATCATATATTATTACCACATGCCTATCTATTAAACACCTTAATGGAACACTTTCAACAAATTAGTTCATCATATCCTGGAACCAAACATGTTGAGATTCAACCAAGAATTTTTTTAATATTAATAGCTGGTTAAAAAATGATGAAGTCAAACTATTTGATGTTCTGAAGGATCATACTCAAGCATTTACTTGGGACTATAGAGATGTGAAGGGAATTCATCCAAGTATCTACACCCATCACATTTATACTAAAAATATTAGACCAGTTAGGTAACCTCAGAGAAGGATTAATCTAGCCTTAAGGGATATAGTCAAACAAGAAATTGAAAAACTATTACAAGTAGGTTTTATCTACCTATCTCAGATAGCTAGTGGGTGTCTCCTCTTGTAATTGTCCCTAAAAAGAATGTAAAATAGAGAAATTGTGTTGACTATAGGGAATTGAACAAAGCCACCCTGAGAGATTATTTTCCCTTATCATTCATATATTAAGTCTTAGACAACTTTTTAGGTAACCAGTACTTTTCTTTCTTAGATGGATTTAGTGGATACAATTAAATCAAAATTGCTACTGAGGATTAGGACAAAACTATATTTACTTGTCCATGGGGTACCTTTGCTTATAGGGTATTGCCATTTGGACTATGTAATGCTCCAACAACCTTTCAAAGAGATTTATTAACAATTTTTGCAAACTTAACAAATGATTGTGTGGAGGTATACATGGATGACTTTACTTTGTATGGAGATACATTTGATGATGCCTTAAAATTTTTAGATAGAGTATTAACAAGATGTGAACAACATCACTTCTCTCTTAGTCATGAGAAATGTTTGATGATGGTTGATGAATGGATTGTATCAGGGAACCATATTTCAAAAAGAGGAATTCAGGTTGACCAAAACAAAATCAAGATTATTTTAGACTTGCCTATTCCTCAAACTCCCACAGATATCAAATCATTCTTAGGATATGCTAGATACTATAGACGTTTTATCAAGGATTTTAGTAAAATTGCTACCCCCATGTTTAAATTTATTACCAAGGATTGTGAATTCCTTTGGGATGAACAATGTCAACATGATTTTGAAGAAATTAAAGAGAAATTAGTAACTGCCCCAATATTGCAAGGACCTAATTAGAAAAAACCTTTTCACATCCAAACTGATGCCTCAAATGCCTCAATTGGTGTAGTTTTGGGATAGAGAGATGAAGAAGGAAGAATGTATGTTATTTACTATCTCAGTAAAAATCTTAATCCCATTGAAATAAATTACACTACCACTAAAAAAGAATTTTTGGCTATGATCTATGCAATCAATAAATTTAGACATTACATTACAGGGTACAAAATATTTGTACATACAGATCACTCAGCAATTAAATATTTAATGAACAAACTAGTGGTTAGAGGTATAATAATTAGATGGTCATTACTTCTATAAGAATTTTATATTACCATTGTGGACAATCTAGGCAAATCTAATGTGGTGGCTGATTTCTTGTCAAGATTGACCAGTACAGGGGAGCAAGATCTAGTCAAGGATAACTTTCAAGATGAACAATTATTTGTTATTTTAGCTAACACACCATGGTTTGCTAACATGGTAAATTATCTTGTAATAGGGAAGTTTCCTCCTTCTTTTACTAAAAAACAAATAAAAATTAATCAAAACTAGTGCACAGTTTAAATGGTTAAATGGAATGCTATTTAAATGTGGTCCTGATTTAGTTTTATGCAAGTGTGTAAGAGAAGATGAAATTTTTGACATCCTCCAGGCATGTCATGATGAACCAAGTGGAGGACACTATTCAGTGAAAAGAATAGATTACAAGATACTTAGCACTAGTTACTATTAGCCATCTCTATACAAAGATGTGAAGAGATATATCAGGCAGTGTGATCCTTGTCAAAGGATGAGATAACCAACTATTACCAATGAAATGCCTCTACAACCACAAGTAGTGATTAAACCATTTGAGAGATGGGGATTGGATTTTTTTGGACCTTTTAATCCTCTTTCACAATGAAAATAGCACATTCTTCTATGTACTAATTATGTAACAAAATGGGTAGAAGTGCAGGTTTTAACAAATGCCACTAAATAAGTAGTTGCTAATTTCCTTTGGCATATAATTATGGTAAAGTTTAGAGCACCAAGAAGCTTAGTTTAAGACTAGGGACCACAATTTATGTCTAATATGATCTAGGCTTTACCAATGTATTATCAGATCAATCATAAGAAGTCATCTCCATATCACCCATAAGTAAATGGACAAGTTAAAGTAATAAATAGAGAATTAGAAAACATCCTCACTAAAATAGTTGAAGCTGAAAGAAGAGATTGGGTAAAAATACTACTTGAATCTATCTGGGCTTATAATACAACTTGGAAAACCATAACATGGTTTTCACCATATGAGTTAGTCTATGGGAAAAAGCCCTTGTTGCCTATTGAGTTTGAACTACAAACATTAAGGATAACAACTATGTTAAGTTGTGGAGCTAAAAGCTTCACCAAGATGCTAATCAGGGAGTTACTGAGTTCAGTCAATAATCAGCATCGACAGTATTACCGATGTCAATCAGGTAGGAACCAGGGATTGGCCAATGTCAGTCAGGAGTAGATGGACAAAAATTGACGTCGATCACCTGTGCGTGTGCATGCAGTTGCATGTGTTTCTAGATCGCGTTTCCAAAATTAGACTCATCTAATTTTAAGAGGTCTGAGAGTGTTTGCATGTTGAAGACTAATTTAAGTCTTGAGTCTGTGTTTCTAATTATTGTAATTAGAGGTCTAATTATTGTATGCATGGGATCCTATTTAAAGACCCATGAGGAATGTATTGTAATTTAGGCAAGTAAAGCATTGAAGCAAGAAAGCAAGGTCAAATGAGATCTACAAGGTGTAAGGTCAAGGAGATCAACTGAAGCTATCAAGGAGGGGATACCAACTCAAGTTATTGAGTTAGTTGTGGTTGAGAGAGAAAGAGAGAACTTTGAGGGAAGATTACTGAAAGTCTTAGAGGTGTGGGAAGCCTTAGAGGTGGAAGAAGACTGTGGCACTTTTTTATTGTATTTCCTTCTAAAGAGTATTTAATACAAGATTGTGTATTGTCTCTCATATTCTTTGTTGTTTCAAGTTTCTAGTTACTTAATCATTCTGGTATAATTTCGTGTTTAATTGCTTATAAGAAAGGTAATCAATTGTGCTTCCTTGGGATTCCTGACAAAGTGGTATCAGAGCTAAGGTTGCAGGGAGTAGGTTATTGTTTGATTACAAGTCATTCTCAGGGGTTTATAATTGAGTGGGAGTATAGCAATGGAAGAAGAAAGTAACCTACGAATGGAGAAGTTTAACGACAAGAATTATCAACATTAGAAGATGCAAATAGAAGATTATTTGTATCAAAAATATTTGTACTTACCATTGGGTGGGATTGCATGCAAGCCCATAGATATGAAGGATGAAGAATGGAGTGTTCTTGATCAAAAGGCTCTGGGATCCATAAGGTTGAGCCTTGCATCATCTGTGATTTCCAACTTATCACAGTGTAAGACAATGAAAGAGTTGATAGAATCTTTGGCAAATTTATATGAAAAGCCCTCAGCTTCAAATAAGGTATTTCTTATGAAGGAGTTATTTACTTTGCAAATGTAGGAAGGTGGATCAGTATATACTCATCTTAGTGATTTCTATGGTTTGGTAAACCAGTTAGCTTTAGTCAATATTGTTTTTGATGATGAAGTAAAGGCTCTCTTGATTTTATGCTCTTTACCTGAAAGTTGGGATAGTTTGGTAATGGTAATAAGTAATTTTGCATCTGCTTCTAAAATCTTAAAAGTTGATGATGTTGTGAGTGTAATTTTGAATGAAGAAATACGCAGGAAAAGCACAAGTGAATCATCAGGGAATGCTCTAAGTGCTGAAAGTAGGGGAAGGCAAAGAGAGAAGGTCGAGCAAGGAAAATCGAGGTCAAAGATGGAAAGGAGATCCAAATCCAGAAATAGAGGTATCACCTGCTAGTTTTGTGGAAAGAGAGGACACACAAAGAAATATTGTTGGTTGAAGGATAAAGAAAATCAACATGAAGGTAATGAAGAAGCAAAATATGTAGGTATTGTTGCACAGGATGCTCTCATACTTTCTTTGGATAGTCAGTTAGAATCATGGGTTTTAGATTTTGGTGCTTCTTTTCATGCAACCCCAAATAGAGATTTTTTCCATGAGTATGTCCAGGGAGACTTTGGAGAGCTTTATTTAGAGGATGGTACACCTTGTCAAATGGTTGGCAAAGGGAAAGTGCAGCTAGAATTGTAGATGGGCAACACATGGGTGTTGAAGGAGGTTATGCATGTCCCAATCTTGAAGCAGAGTTTAGTTTTTATAGGAAAATTGGGTGATGAGGGATGCACAGTAACCCTCACAACAGATTCTTGGAAGGTTTCCAAGGGTGCACTTATTTTAGCAAGAGGTAAGAAAGTAGGTACTCTTTATCTATCTACTTGTATTACTAATTCTACTTCTGGTTTATCTACTTCAGCTATAGATTTGAAGATGTGGCTTAATAGGCTTGGTCACATGAATAAGAAGGGAATGGACATTCTTGAGTCAAAGGGTGTGAGTTCAAATTCGGAGGGCATAGATCAAGTTCATTATAGGAAAAGTAAATTTGATGTTTTTGACAAGAACAAGGAAGCCTTGGTGTTTATGGAGAAGATGATGGACAGAGATTAGTCACAGGGGTTGAATAATTTTGAGCAGGGCAGTATGGATAGGGTTTTGATCCAAGATGAACTCATAGATAAAGAAGTCATCACTTACAAGAAAACATAGGTACCAACGTCGGTCACATGGAATCGACGTCGATCAGGTAGATACCGACATTGGTCATGTGCAGACCAGTAGAGTCAGTAGTGTCAGGCAGGTGGAACCGATGTCGGTCATGTAGGAATTGACGTCAGTAGTAGATCAGTCACATGGAACTGACATCGATTGGGTGCAGACTGAGAGATGGCTGAGATCAGTCACTGGAATGGATGTTGGGTAGATAACAAGTTGTCAAGGAGTCTCAAACACCCATATGGAGGACTAAAAGGGTAAGTGGGCCTCATATTCATTGTTCACCTTCTTTATATTACTTGTTGCTTATTGATGGTCAAGAACTAGGAAGATGTGAAGAGGCAATGCAGGTAGAATCTAGGAAATAGTGGGAGTATGACATGAATTCTTTAGAAGAGAACCAAGCAAGAGATTTGGTAGAGTTGTCAGTGGGGATAAAATCACTGATAGAGGAATGGATTCCCATGTTAGAGAAGAGAGTGGATGGACACGTGAGATAGAAGGCTAGGGTCTATGGTCTTGAGCAAGCTGTAGGACAATGGAGGTTTAACCATTGTGTTTACTTTTACCAGGTTGGATAATATTAGCTACATTATCCTGTTACTATATTATGTGCTTGTTGTAGGGTTACACATGCAGGGAGTTTCTGAGCTAAAGGTAAAGATAGTTCAGAGGTATGTCATGAAGAATTTGGGAGCAATGAAATTCTTTGGCATGAGAGACATGGAAGATCACTGGTTGATTTTGTCTCCAGTGGGAGCTGATGTGAAGAAGGTGTTGGTAGGGTTTAATACGTAGGATGTAGAACTGGTATGCACACCAAGGGCTGGATAGTTCAAGCTGAGCTTAGAACAGTGTTTGAAATCACATAAGGTCTAGTGTAGACCTAAGTTTTCCTAAGCAGTGGCAGTTGTCAGAAATTTTAGATATGGCAGGGGACTTGGATGATAGGTATAGCATCACAGGATGTGTGGTGGTTGGTCTTCAAAATTGAGCTTGAAGATGGAGGTGCCTAAAATGGTTAGTCTAGGTTGTTGTACAGGTACAGGTGTAGTTGTTTATCTCCAAGTGGGAGAGTGTTAAGTTGTGGAGCTAAAAGCTTCACCAAGATGTTAATCAGGGAGTTGGTGAGTTTAGTTAGTAATTGACATCGGTAGTATTGCCAACATCGGTCAGGCAGGGAATAGGGATCAATCGACGTTGGTCAAGAGCAGATGGATAGAAACTGACATTGTTCACCTATACGTGTGCATGCAGTTGCATGTGTTTCCAGAACGCGTTTCTAGAATTAGACTCATCTAATTTTAAGAGGTCTGAGAGTGTTTGCATGTTGAAGACTAATTTAAGTCTTGAGTCTGTGTTTCTAATTATTGTAATTAAAGGTCTAATTATTGTATGCATGGGATCCTATTTAAAGACCCATGAGGCATGTGTTGTAATTAAGGCAAGTAAAGCATTAAAGCAAGAAAGTAAGGTCAAAGGAGATCTGCAAGGTGCAAGGTCAAGGAGATCAGCTCAAGTTATTAAGGAGGGGATAACAACTCAGGTTATTGAGTTAGTTGTGGTTGAGAGAGAAAGAGAGAACTTTGAGGGAAGATTACTGAAAGTCTTAGAGGTGTGGGAAGCTTAGAGGTGGAAAAAGAGTATGGCACTTCTTTATTGTATTTCCTTCTGAAGAGTATTTAATACAAGATTGTGTATTGTCTCTCATATTCTTTGCTATTTCAAGTTTCTAGTTACTTAATCATTTTGGAATAATTCTGTGTTTAATTGCTTATAAGAAAGGTAATCAATTATACTTCCTTGGGGTTCCTAACAAACTAAGGTGGGAATTGAATTGGATGTAGCTCAAAAGGAGTGAATCCTTCAACTCAATGGATTAGATGAATTCAGAATGGAATCACTTCACTAGATAGAGATAATCCAAGGTCAAAGGAAGCAATGGCATGATTCACATATCAAGAAAAGATAATTTAAAGTAGGAGACTAGGCATTGATGTTTGATTCTAAGTAACAACAATTCAAAGATAAATTAAGAACCAGATGGTTGGGACCTTATCAGATCAAGTAGATATTTGACAATGGTTCTATCTAGTTACTTCCCATTAATGGCAGTAGAAGAATACTCTTGGTTAATGGACATAGGCTAAAACTTTATAGGAAGCCTCCTACTAAGGATGAATTCTTGAAGCATATTGAAGCAAACAAAGAATTTGATCATATGGAAGAACCCAATTCTTCCAAAATGATCAAATAATTAGATGAAAAGATCTAGAATAAAGGAAAGAGAATGAAAACCAGTAAATGGAGTTCTCTTCTCCAAAAAAAAAATTCAGAGATCAATTAAAAATTAGTTATGATGGTTGATCTTCTCAAATAAATGGCTAATTGAAATAAAACTTTTTTGAATTCTAACTATTTTCTAACCATTTTTTAGGGATGATGTGTCATCATGATGGAGGGATTACATCATCAAGGATGGTAATTATGTTTTTAACTTGTTAAATGTTAAATGGAAAGTTTACATGTGTGATTAGACTTGATTTAGAAAGATTAGTATGATGAGTCATCTATTATACATCATGGTTAAATGTGTAAAATCATGAGAAAGATATTAATGATGTAATGAGTTGGTGGATAACCATAAATAATCATTCTTATGATTGAAGCAACTGAATCCACTAGTTTTGCAGTTGAGTATAATAGTTATATAGCTGAAATTGATACGTTTCATAGCGGAATATAATAATTATGCAACTGAATTTGCCAAATCAACAACTGAATTTGCTAGTTCCATAGCCAAAATCATCCATTCCACTGATATGAGATGAAGTTTTTAGCTAACCTGTGAAAGATTTAAAGAATAATGAATCATGGGAATCAAAAGAAGTTAGACCCAGACAATGATACCCAACTCCTTGTAGATGAAGAAGTAGCAAATATCTTTCAACAGGTTGGATGGCTGGAGTTTCTAAGGAAATTTCCCAAATACAATGATGAACTAGTAAGAGAATTTATTATCAATTTAGAGAAAGCAAGGACAAAGATTAGTTAGGTTTTCATTCCTTTTTCTATGAATATCATAAGTGAGATGTTTGAAATATTGATAATGCATGTCCCAAACCCTGTCAAAGGGACATTGAAAGACCTGGCTGAAACCCTATTGAAAGAAGTGGAAGCTAAACCCCAATATATTTATAATACAAAGAAAATAAAAAAAAAAATTAAGAGGGCTAGCTTGCCCAAACCCTTTGACAGAGTAGCATTCTATATAGTTAAATATATAACCTGTGATGGACAATTTGGGACAGTAGGAAAATAAGTCCTAAAAATCCTTATACACCTTAGATATGGAGCCAAAAAACTAGAATATATAGTAAACCTTCTAGGGTTTCCTTTTGACTCCATCCATACCATGGCCTAGAGGTATTCTTGAGGTGTAGGAACAATTAGACATCATGGGTTAGTGCATTTAGTATGCCAACACCATTTCCTTTCTAAGAAAAATGGGGAAGAAATGTGGGACAAATTTCTTGGCAAATTTGGACAAAACCTTGGTATTCCCAAAAGAACAATAGAAACTCCTCCTGTTCCTTTAGTTCATTTGAAAACTACTACCATTGCTAAAGAAAAGAAAAGATTAGAGGAAGAGGAAATACCAAAAATAAGAAAATCTAGAAGAAAAGTTAAAATTGTAGACCCTACTATACCTTCTCAAGCCATTTCTTCTTCTACTAAAGCTATATAAAAACTGATACCTATTTTTGACAATGACAGTTCACCTAGGCCTGAGCAAAAGGTGAAAACTAGAAGAAGTTCTAAGAAGAGACCTATGTCTACACATTTTGAGGCTCCTCAAGAAAGAAAATGTCATAAAATGTCTAAAGATAGTTCAAAGGAGTTGGAAGAACAAGAAAGGATAGAAACTGAAGCTACTTATATTTTAGGTAGCATGGCCATGACTCTTCCTAAACCAAGCCAAGTAGAAAAGGAAAAAGAAGATGAAAGATTTGAGGATCCAATTTTCCAATAAATGGGTGAGACTGTAGCACCATCACATGTAGAAGATGAATAGGCATCTTGGAGAAGGAAAGGGAAACTGGTGGAAGAAGAGAAAGCAAGGAAGGAATGGGAAGACAAATTTTACAAAGAAGAAAATGATAAGTATAAATGTCTTGTGAAAATACAAATAGTTTGTATGATGAGTGAGAAGTTGCTTGTGTGTAGAAGACCTTCTCTTATTTATAGCATGTTTTAAGAGGAACAATTCATTCATTGGTAGTTGGCAAGGATAGCATGTGGCCTTTCACATGAAATAAAAGATGAAGCTAATTTCTCAACTGCCTACTCCTTAGCTAATATAGAACAAAAAAACCTTCTTTGTAAATTTTACCTCTACAATTTTCTGCTAAAAATAAATACAGGTTTTATGATCAATTTGTATGTAGGAGAAAGCCAGCTTAACACATTTGTCTCTGTTCTTCAAAATTAGATTTCATGGAAAGAAAGGGAGTTAAAGCATTTGGTCAAAGGCTAGTTTATCTAGTCTCTGTATGAGAATTCATTATGGTAATCCACTCACCTTTGCTACATATTTCCAATCCCATGCATTTAATGATAAATTCAAGGGACCTTATCTTTTCAATTTACAACAAAGCATGGGTGTCTTCACCTCTTATGAAAGGGCAAATTTTGATAATATCTATGATGCATGTTTAAAAAGATGGGAATTTCTCTTGATGGCATTGAAAAGAACAGAATTAATATCCCCTTTAAATTTGATTTGGAGTTTAGAAAGGGCAAAATCTTTATGCACAATAATTCCCCAAATCAATGAAACTCCCTTGAGCATATGGATAAGAATGCAGACGAGGCCACCTCTACTTCTCATCCCCATATCTCCTTGGAAAAATAGAGAACCTCAACATCGCACTCAATTTGAGGAATGTAAAAGAAAAGTAGAAGCAGGAGCAGGGTATAGTACTTCTAAGTCAAAGCATTGGGATATTCAGTTTCATCTATTTGATCTGATCAATCAAATGGAATGTAGGATATACAATCCTGAATTTTAAGAGTGAAGTTTGTAAAGGGACTTATAAATAAGTAAGAATGGGGGAAGTGATGAGGCTAGGATATGCCCAATAAATGTATAATAAATGACCTCATCTTAATCTCTCTTTTTATTAAGTTTGATTTCATTTTGTAACTTTTATTTTGATCTGAGATGAGTTAGGATGTGATTATCCATCTTTTGTTGATTTTGATTCTAACATTTTAAAAGACTTGTAATTCCTAATAAGTGTGTTGTAAAATTCTAGTTTTGTAATAAAATAGGTCATCATCAGGCTAAAGAACAAATATGAAGTGGATTACATGTTTTGGGAAGCATTAGACTCAATTCAGACTAGTTTTAGAACCTACAGAATCTATTCCTAAATCATGACAATTAGTTTTGAAACCTACAAAATCTATTTCAGAACCATCAGAATTAGTTCTGAAACTCCACCATACTATTTCAAGTTGTCACATTTTTAGACTTAGCTCTGGAACTCTATATTTAGCTCTAGTACTCCTATAGATAAGATCCAAAACTTCTGTAGCTAGATATGGAACTGATGAGGATCTATTCCAAATGGTCGGTGATTTATTAGATCAATGATCCCATTAAATCAAGAATAGATTCCCAATTTTTTAAACTTGCATAATCAAGACATTTGTCACATAGTTGGAGATCGAGCCACATCTTGATTCAACATCTATTCTGGGCATGATTTAGTTCCATCATATCTATGAAACATTTACAGCCATCAAAGCATCTATATATATAGACCTAGGAATTTAGAGAGAGATATAGAATATAGAAGATAGAGAAAATCATTAAAGAATAGAGAGATAAAGGATAGATTAGTACATTTTTAATGCAAAATATTTTATCAATGAAATAGCCATTTCTATTTTGAAAGCAAATTAAATTGTTCAAATCATGTTCTATGCGGAGTAAGGGCCCACTCCTCCAAATAACCAAGATCTTCATTTTTGTCGATATTTATATTTCTATTTGCTAAAGTAAATAGATAACTCTGTTAAATTTATAAATGCTTCCAACTCCTTAAAGTTAATATTTGTTGTAATTTTTTTCTTGCATGTATTTTAGATTAAATTTTCATATCTGCAATGTGTGTTTGTTTCCAACAATCTATTTCATTTCTACAATGTGTGTTTGTTTCCAACAATTAATTTCATTTTTGCAACATGTGTTTATTTCCAACAATCTATTTTATTTTTACAAAGTGTGTTTATTTCTAGCAGATTTGCATAGTTTGATTACAATAAGGTTTTAACTAAGAAATCCTTAAGACATTAAAAACCCCCTAAAATAGAAAAATAAACAAATACCTCCATTTAATTACTAAATTACTATGATTCCTCTTATTGCATATAGCTTTAGACACAACCCTGGTTAAATATGACATCAAATTTTTTTTGATTAAATGAAGGGGATGACGAAACTCATCAGCCCTAATCATGTTCACTCCCTAAATGAGATTCCATTAAACCTGTAAAACACAAGTAACAATTTTTAGAAAACTAGAATGGGATAAAAACATGATCATTTAAAACATAAGGGACCTAGCAATAGACTTTTTATTAAGGCCTACACAATACTAATAAATAAAACTAAGGCCTAATTTAAAATTTTAAACTAAGTTTATGATAAAATGCTTACCACATAAATTTGAATCCCATTTTTAAAGAAAACCCAGGCTAAACATTCTAAGACTAAAGTTTTATATGTTTTAGATATGGATTTAATTAATTAATCAAATACCAAGGATTATTCAAAGTAAAGAGTGAAATCATGAAGAATAGATCTTATCCATTCTAGATGGTCTTCATGAATCCTATCACTAGAAATGTCCTTTTAGGCTACCATTGTTGTAAATCCTATTAAGTTTCCCACTAATGGATTTTGGGTTGAGTCACCTTGGAACAAACACTCATATGATGTAAGAAGGAATAAATTATGACTTTCATACATTTTTTAGGGCCCTTTTGATGTTTAAGAAGGTTTGTTGTAAGATTTAATGGCATCCCTATTTTCAACTCATAATCATAGACTATATTCAGACATGTTTATTTCTATCTTTGCATCACCAACAATCTCTATATCCTTTACAAATTCAACTTTATCTTGCATCATTAAATTGTTTTATATGGATCAATGTGATTCATTGATCTCTAAAAGGTGCTTGAGCTTTGATCTATACTAGGGCCCAAGGTTATGCCACTTGGCAGTCTTGTAGGCTTTTTGAGATCTACATTTTGTCAATTTTATTAGCTCATGCAATTTTTCCATGTGGTAGTCTCATGTTAAGTCTGAGCTTTATTGAAAATAATTCATTTATCTCACTCAGCTTGATGTGGATCTATATACTATAACATGTTCCATTGATTTTTGGAAAGTGTTCAAGATTTAACATGACTCTATTGAAGTTTTCACTTGTTACACTCTTTTAATCAGATGTGTACATTGTAATGCATACTATTGATCATCTAGAACATACTCAGGATTTAAGCTAGGGACCATGCCTTGAATTTTCAACATTAACCTCACTTCATTGTATCAATTTTATCCAATCAACCACTGGTCATTGATCTTGTGTATAAGAATTAAATTTAAGTTCAAGATCATATATAAAGGACTTAGGATAAAAAGATTAAGCTAATTTCTAAACATATTAAATGGGATGTCATGAATTAAAAGGGACCAAGGCTATAAATATTGAAAAAAATGACCCCATGAAAATACATAGCAGGTCTTAGTTTAATGTTTTTATCATATTTAATAAATATGATAAAACTTAGGATAAGACTTTAGGCTAAGCCTTATCACAAAGGGACCATAGAGCATAAAATAGACCAAACATAGGATTTTTAGCCTAATATTTGGTTGTGTTGAAAAACATGACCAAGCTGTAGGATAAAAATTAAACTAATTCCATGGTATGATTAATTTATTCTCACTTAAAATTAAGTAAAAAATCTCCCACCAAATTTAAATTTGAGTTAAATGGTCTAGTTAAAACATTAGGCTAGGGTTCCATCAATTCAAACATGAATTTAATTAATCAATTATAAACCAAGGTTATTCAAATATCGATTTAACATTGAAGAAAAAAACCCTAAGCATGTTCATTCACAAATGGGCTCCATTAAACCTACAACATGAAACACAAATATTCAATGTTAGCACCTTAATAAGATTAAAGTAGAACCATGAACAAATAAGTTAGCCAGGCCATGGTGTGGATAATATTCAAATAAAAATAATGTGTAAATATGCTAGTGACACTTTGATCAAGTGGATTTTCAATTTTAAGGTACAAATTTACATAATTTGACACAAGGGTCCCCATTTTTTATAAATGGGGGTATGGTGATCTTAACAAATGGTGACTTCTAAGGGAACATAAATATATGTTAGAATTTAAAAACTATAGCTTAAAATAATAATTAAGGTACTTATTCCATTTGATTGAGAAACATTATTAAGATTAGTTCATGGTTAGAACAAATATTTTACATGTATATTTAGGATCAAACATCAAAAAATCAATCATAATGTGTGTGTGATTTAATTCTAATTATAGATTGCCAAAGGATTTAGAGAACAAGTTACTAGTTCATGGGTTTAGTCATTAACATTAACTTTCAACATGTTTGAATATTCATTAAGAACCATGCTCTAGTTCAAATAAGGCTTGAGAATTACTATGCTACCAGCTAGGCATCCATATCCTTAAAAAAGATGCATTTATCTCCACTAAAGGCCTTGTTCCACTACCATTTAGGCATCCATAGCCCTGGTGGAGATTACCAGAATCACCTATACTTAGAAAGCTTTTGAATTTTGCAATAAGGATATTATTTTTATATTTTTAACATCATTTTGACTTTATATCAAAGGTTGGGAACTAGATTATCCAAGTTTAGGGATGTGGTCAAGTGTATTATTTTCAAACAATCATCCTTGGCTGAAAACTTTGTCCTAGGCAATTAATGATTTTTAAGTGCAAGAATGAATATGGCTTAATAGTTTAATATTTCATCCCCCATGTGAAATCCTTATTAAAACCAATCTTAGATTAAAACAAGGATTAAAATCTCAAGGAACAATTAACTTATCCATCAATCTTTTCTATCTTCTCTAAACTAAAACATCAAGCTCATATTTTAACAATCCATGATCAACCAATTTTAAGATGTCATACCCACATTTTTGAACTATGAAGCTCTTTATTAGAATTAATGATTTTTAAGTGAAAGCATTAGTGTGGACTAATAGTTTAATATTTCATCCCCCATGTGCAATCCTTATTAAAACCAAGCTTAGATTGAAACAAGGTTTAAAATCTTAGGGAGTAATTAACCAACCATCAGTCTTTGCAAGTTTCTCTAAACTACAACATCAAGCTCATATTTTAACAATCTATGATCAACCAATGTTAAGATGGAATACCCACATTTTTCAACTATGAATCTCTTGATTAGTTAGATAAAACTTGAGCTAAGGGTTATCTAAAAGGACTTATTTAAAATCAAGGAACAAATCTAGAGAAAAAAAATATATAAATAAGCACTATATACAAACAAGGTACAGGAAAGAAAAAAGAAAGAAATAAAGAAAATTAAATAAACTAAAGTAAGCCCTATAATAACCCATAAAGTAATTACCTCTAGGATAAAATGGTAAATCATTTAGTCTACTACATAACCTTGAAGCATGATAACTTTAATTCAATGGTCTCTTCTTGTAGATATGAGCACTTATATGCTTGTCTTATAGGTGATGTATCTTAGTCTCCTATCAACATTCTCAAATGCATGGATCGAAGATATGAATCTAAGACCCAATCATCTTCTTCTCAAATTCTTATACTTTGTAGAAAGAGTGCTAGTTTTACTTCATCCATAAATATATAGTGTTTTATATCATCTTCACTCAATAATGGTAGCTCAACTAATATTATTAGACTAATGTCTTCATTAGGTTCTTTCTGAGGTGGACATGGACTACTAATCTTTTCATAAAATAATTCCAAGTCATCTTAAAAGGCTTCTTCATCCTAATCAACTGAATGACATTCATCTAGATTCCCATCAAAAACATGTTGGTCCCATACTCCTGACCTTTTGATGAATTCATATGATAATTATTAATATTTTTCACTTTCTTCATCTTCATCCTCAGTGAAGAAAGGTAGCTCTTATATCCAATTAGGCTCCAAATTAATTAGGTTTAAGACCTCCAAAATTATGTCATCTTTTTGAAACTCTAGATCATTGGTTAAATCCTTAGATGAAACATCCATGTGTTCTTCCATCACATCATCCACTATCTCTAGCTCTTAAATTCAATTTAAGAAATCATGGTATGACCTTTACCAGTGATCATCTTATTCAGGAGCATTCTCCATTTTAAAAATAGATCTACATAGATAATCTCTCTGGTTACATTCTAAAGAAAGATCATCTTGTACTTGATCCATATCTATTGATAATAACTCTTCTTATTCATCTACATATGTTGTAATGATGCTGTATTATTGGTCTTTAATTTCAATCTCTTTTAAAACTTCAAGAATACAAGTCATCTTAGATGCAACTTCTTCAATTAGATCATCTTCATCTTCATCTTCATCTTCAAATGGAAAATCAAAGGTCTCTATAATAAAACCTTGAGATGTCCTTGTAAAACAAGATGTCCCTATAACATTATCTTGGTAGGCACAATTTAAATTATATCCCTTTCACCTTGAGATGATTCAAAAACATTGCAATGATTAGCCAAATCTATATCATAGAAACTCATTTGTACATTTTTAGATGATCCATTATTATTATTATTATTATTATTATTATCATGAGACTTTTTTGAAGGCCTATTAAACCTTTGAGAAGCATATTTTATGTTAGAGTCCTCCCCTATATTTCCTACTTGTTTTTTAAACTGAAGAAAATCAATGATCAATTTTTGGACCATTTATAATATCAAGTCATTTGAATTTTTTGGTGTATCAGGCTCATGAATTGGAGCATTACTACTAGCTATGGGTACTAGAGTTATATGGTTTTGTGGATGGGATCCACTTGTAGTGCTATTTAGGAACTCTAGTTTTTGTCCAGGATATGTATGACTCAAGGAAAATGGGTTCTAAACTAGTGTTGAAGTATGTATACTAGGAATGACATTCATGATGGGCCAACTTGAATTTGCATTAGGCATGGAATATGTCATCTAACCTTGGGGTTATATTTGTTCATTAATGATCATAGGCTCAAAGTATGCCTTGGTTAATGTGTTTATGATTTGAATAGACCTTTTCAAGAACACAAAGTTCATGGGATCCACAACATCCTTATAAATTTCTAAGGCTAAAGCCTCATTGGGTATATAATGGGTTATGGTTCTACTAAACATTTTTTTGAACTAAGAGTTAAAGTATCTGATGGTTTCAATAACATCCATTTTAATTATAGTTAATTACTAATATAAGACATTAAGACTAATAATTTTTCCAAATTTATCAATGATAACATTGTTAAATTCATCCTAATTAGTAATGTAGTTTCCTAGAAGGTTAAGAAACCAATCATATGTAGCATCTCTGAAAATGAATGGGAACAATCTACATGTTACATCTTCATGAATTATATTTAACAATCTCAAAGTAGCCTTGAATGACTTTAGTATGTTCTTCAATAGTGATACTAATATTAGGAATAAAATAAGGAAAATACCTTTTAGGGTTTTGAGGAAGATCATATACTATACCTAGCATGTTGATTGAAGAACCACCTAACAAAGACATACCTTGAACACACAAGTACCTAAAACTGGTGAAGAGTTTGAGACTTTGGGAATTTAGCTCACCTAAGCCTTTCCTTTGAGAATTACATATTATGACCTTGAAACCTATTTAAAATAAGATGCATCAAACTAATCTTGAAAATTACAATGATTAAGTTTGCATGTTAAGACAATTTTGCACAAATACATGTAAAGCATGACTATCTTTAACTAAATTAGTTAAAATATATGTCTAGATTGATGAATGAGAGGGATATTTACACCTTTAATCTTAAATGAACTCAAATTTACAAATAACAAGTCAATATTTGTACAAAATTGTTATTACTAACCATAACTGTAGGGAATACACAAAGCATGAACTACCTTTGCATGAATGTCTATTAATTACCAAAGAATATTGATATTTGTCTAAAAGAAGCACAAATATTGGTATAATAACATAAATATTGATTAAATTCACATAATTATCCTCAAAGTAACCCAAATATGCAAATATTACATCAATATTTAGATATAATTCACCAAAATGAGCAAAGATTTTACAAAATCACAAAGATCTAACTAAAGTCCCTCCTTTTAGTGCTAGTGAAGTTCCTCCTATTTATGACTAAATGTGTATCATAGGTTTTTAGAGTGTTTAAGAAACACTTATCATTTTATAATTATAGTAATTCAATGCATTCATTATAGGTTATGATAATCTTGTTATATGTTGGTGGAATAGAGGCAAAGCAAGTGGATTGTTTCACAATATTTATATTCGTTTGGTGGTTGGAAGCCACCATGTACAAATATTATATCTATGAAAAGTATGAAGCATCTATGCTAAGAATAGTGAACTATGATCAAGAACTAATCTAAGATGTATATTTACAATGATAAGCTAAACTAAAGTGATCAAGCTAAAAAAAGGAGCAAAAGGAAGGGTAGGGTAGAAAGAGATGTTTTTGATCTTAATTATAAACATCATGAAAAAGTCAAAACATCATATAGGCATGCACTTAACTAATGTGTAATATGAAATATATTAATCCCAAATCCTATCACACATCTAGAAAACTCTTAAGGAAGGTGGACATAATGCAAATCAGAACCTAGTTTACTTTAAAGATTTACCCCTTGAAATAAACAACATTAGACCAAATGCAAAAAGAGTAAGAAAATGAAATGAACATAAGTATTTTTAGTCAACCTAGCATTGGCACAAGTTAACAACTTTGTAATTAAAATATGCACACCAAGATTTAAAAAAAACCATTCAAATCTAGAAATAAGAACAAGTAGTGAGAGAGAAACCATAATAACAAATGACACAAATGAATATGGATAATATTTATATAATTACTCACTTGAATTTATTACTCATAGTTTAAACAAGTTTTTAGGCTCAAAAAATCCCTCTTTTTGATAATTGATAATGATCCTTTTATAAGATACAAGGTAGTATGTCGATTAGTCTCATCCAATTACATTTACACAAGTGCATAGGATGGTATCCTTTCTATTGCATTCTATAAAAAAATGACCTTTTATAATAGACTAATCTATAGAAAAGCTATTTTAAAAAATGTACATGGGTATAAACTTCTATTAAACTACTCATCATTAGTCCATAGTCCACAACCCAATTATTAATTGAATTATACTTGTACTGGTGATAATTCAATTTATTAGGCTTTATTAGGTAATCACAGGGTCAAATTGAGGCTTTATTAAAGATTTTATAGTGCTTAAATGCCAACAAAATTTGGAATTAAGTGAGAATTATGGCTTAGATCATGCAATGGTATTATTATTCTCATAAGTCTACTAGATATTTAGTTCTTGTTGCTTTTCTGCTTATGTGGTATCACCCTAGCACTTGTATGGCATCCTTGTGGCACTTTCATGGAAAAACTACTCATAAATGTTCAAATAATGATTATTACCTTTTAAAATTCTCCCTTCACCTTGCACCATCAGAATAGCCTTGCATAGATTGGTGCAAGCCATTGATTTCAATCCTAGGATTTGAACACTATTTGTTGTAATATGCCTTGGGCCTTAAGGTTATGACACTTGGTAGTATTTTGAGCCTCTTGAACTATATTGAAAAGTCTTTATTAATTCCACACCATTATATCTAGTGGGTATAAATAAACTTAGGATGTTGATCTCTGAAAGGTTATTAGTCTTTAATGTGTACAAGGCTACAATGTTATGTGACTTGGTAGTCTTGTGGGCCTTCTGAGCCTCATTGAAAATTCCAACTTGATCTCACTTTGTTCAATCAGTTCTATCTGAGAAAATACATTTCCTTAGATCTTAATCTGAGAGGTCGACCTCCATTTTCTACTCAATATCCTTTTAGAAAAATGGTGACACCTATCACCACCTTGATTATCCTAGAGCCCTTCATTGAAGATTTGACTTGGTACATACCATCAGATCATTTTCATGTGAGAAAATGTGGATCGTAGATCTTGTATATATGCACAATGTTTAAGTAAGGTTTGAGGAACAGTTAAAACTTAACATAAAGTTTTTATACTATGGTTTTATTTTGTGTTAAATAAACATGATTTCAAACCTTAGGCTAAAAACATTTAAGTTAATCATTGAACATAATAAAAGGGACTGCATGAAATAAAAGAGATGTAGCATAAAGTTTTTAGCCTAATATAGAAACAAAATAAAAAGGGACCCTATGAATTGAAGACATGGCATAAGGTTTAGCCTAAGGTTTTTATTGGATAAATGCAATTTTAAACTTTAGGATAAGTTTAGGATAATAAAGGGGACCCTGCATTAGTTAGACCATGTCAATAGTAACATAGAGCAAGGGGTCATAGGATATAAAAGAGACCAAGCATGGAAAGTAAGATAAGTCTATAACATGGATAATTGTTCCCATTCAAGTTAGGATTTAATTCAAAAGGGGACCTAGGTTAAATCCTTATATTATGGATTTAGCATGGCTAAAAATAGATCTAGATAATCTTTGATAGCCCATAGGCTAAAAAAATATCAATTTGATGTTGAAGCACAAATCCCTAAGCATGTTCACTCCCCAAATGAGATTCCATTAAACCTAAAAAATATAAGTAACAATTTTTAGCAACTTGGGATGGGATAAAAGCATGATCATTTAAAACATAGAGGAGCTAGCAAAAGACTTTTGATTAAGTCCTTAGCAATATAAATAAATACAACTTGGACCAATGTTAAATTTTTAAACTAAGTCTATAATAAAATGCTTTCCACGTAAATTTGAATCCCCTTTTTAAAGAAAACCTAAGATAAACATTCTAATACCAAGGTTTTACATTTTTTAGATATGGATTCAATTAATTAATCAAACACTAAGGATTATTCAAAGTCAAAATTCAAATCATGAAGATCATATTTTTTCCATTCTAGATGGACTCCATGAATCCTTTCACTATAAAAATCCTTTTAGGATATCATTACTGTACATCATATTAAACTACCCACTAAAATATTTTGGCTCAAGTCATCTTTGAGAAGACACACATATGATGCAAGCAGGAATAAATTAGGACTTTTATAAAAAAATTAGGGCCATTTTAATGTTCAAGCAGGTTTGTCAGAAGCTTTAATGATGTCTCTATGTTTAAATTACAAGCTTAGACTATATTCAAACATGTTTATTTATGTGTTTACATCACCAAAAAACTCTCTATCCTCTATAAATTTATCTTTACCTCACACCATTAGATCATTATACATGGATGAATGTAGTTCATTGATCTCTAAAAGGTGTTTGAGCTTTAATCTATACTAGGCCCTAAGGTTGTGCCAATTGGCAGTCCTTTGAGCCTTTTGAACTTTGCATCTTTTCAGTGGTATCATCTCACATGCTTTTACAATGTGGTATTCTCACATTAACTCAAAACTTCATTGAATATTATTCATTGATCTTGTTTCATTCAATTTGAATCTATAAGTTAAAATGTGTACCATTGATTTTTAAAAAGTGCTTGACCTTTAACATGACTATGTTGAAGTCTTGGATTTTTATGCTTATTCGATTGGATGTGTATGTTTTAAGACATACCATTGATCATTTGAAACTCATTCAATATTTAAGTTGAGGACCATACCTTGACTTTTCAACATTAACCTCACTCTATCAGATCAAGTTTATCTGATCAACCATGGGTCATTGATCCTGCATATAATAATTAATGTTAAGATCAAGATCATAGTAAAGGACTTAGAATAAAAGGTTAAACTAAGTTATAAACATATTAAATGGGAACCCATGATTTAAAAGGGACTAAGGCATGAAGATCATGGACCAAGGCTATAAACATAGAATAAAAGCATCCCATAAAAAGACATAGTGTAAAGTCTTAAGTTAAGGTTTTTATTGTATTTAATAAATATTATAAACCTTAGGATAAGACTTTAGGCTAAGCCTTATAACAAAGGGACCATGGGGCATAAAATAGACCAAGCATATGATTTTTAGCTTAAGGTTTGGTTGTGTTTAAAAAATTGACCAAGCCTTAGGATAAAAATTAAACTAAGTCCATGGTATGATTAATTTGTTCCTACTTAAAATTAAATAAAAATCTCCTATCAAATATGAATTTGAATTAAAAGGTCCATCAAAAACATTAGGCTAGGGTTTCATCAATTCAAACATGAATTTAATTAATCAATTATAAACCAAGGTGAGTAAAATATAAATTTAACATTGAAGGAAAAAACCCTAAGTATGTTCATTCCCAAAAGGGCTCCATTAAACCTACAACCTAAAACATAGATATTCAATGTTAGAAAATTATATAAGATTAAAGCAAAAGCATTAAAAAATAAGTCAGCCAGACCTTGGTATGGATGATCTTCAAATACAAATAATATACTAATATGCCAGTGACACTCTGATCAAGTGGATTTTCAATTTTAAGGTAAAAATATGCATAATTTGACACAAGGGTCTCTATGTTTTAGAAATGGGGGTATTTTGACCTCAACACTCTCCTATTCTATGGTAATTATAGGTCTTTACCTAATTTTTTATGTTTACGTAGGCTCTAATGTTATGCCTATATTTTAGTCCTAGTCTATTGAGAGAAAAAGGATAGTTATAGGTCATTATAAGTCATCATAGCCCATGCATACATTTTGGTGGTCCAAACATGAATATTATCCCACCTCTATTTGGATCATTTTCATGTTTTTCCTTTTTTCTTCTTATTGACATCGTCACAACCATCATATATTTTCAGTTTGACTATATTCTCCAACCTAATATGATTTTGTTTTTTTTAGTAAATGTTTTGACCAAATTAAAACACTTTCTATTTTTAATAACTATATTATCAAGCCAAATATAATTTTTAGTTTTTTTCAACTAAATCAACTAGCCCACTATAATTCTATCTTCTGCAGGCAACATCAACCAACTTGATACACTTCATTTTTTTCAATTTTTCTTCAAACTATATCATCTATCTCAAAAACATTTTGATTGCTTATTGACTTCAATGCATGTTTCTTCATTTTTATATTGTTATTATTTTTATTAATCTATATCTATGTTTTGGAATTTTTAATATGCACAAGAGTTATTTTTATGGTAAAATCAATCACATTTTTTACCTAAGTATTTCCCCTAATAATCCAACCACTAGACAACATTATATACATATTTTAACTTCCACATAACTCATGGTATATTTGAATCACCTCTAATTTTATTTTTTAGCCAATAAGAATCATTTTAGTCAATTTTTTTTTTGTATTACATTAGTAAACAATTACCCCAAGAAGTTACCCTCAACATACCTTAGAGATAAGATAACAACGATATAATACCATGCAATCCTCCATAGTCAGTACCCTTTGGGCCTTATTCACTATTTATTCTTATGTTTAATATATTTGAGAGCCTTAAATTCAAATACACCCTGCTTAGTTATACTTACCTGTTTTCTTCATTTGTTTTTATTTGGCTAGTTTATCATATTTGATCAAACTGTATTGGTTAGCCTGCTATTATTATGTGAATTTTTACAACTACATTAGCCAACCTAATAAAATTTTGATATTTATTACAACTATAACATCCAGATTGATACATTTCATCTTTATCTGTTTACTTCCAACTACATTGACTAATCTGATATAGTTAATTTTGTGATCATATTATATTATCCAAATTGATACATATTTATGCTTCTTTTTCATGTTCCCTACTATATCAGCCAACCAAATATAATCTATTTTTATAATTACTTTGCAATTAACTACATCATGTAGATCAATATATTTTATCCTTTCTCTTTCACAATAGAACATATATTGGATAGATCTGAAGAGACAACTTACCAAGATTTTTAAGGATTTCATAACAAGCCTAATACTATGGAATTTATTAGTCCTAATAGATTTTAAAAAAATACTTCCATGTAATATCATTATTATATGTTTGAAGATCAAGTTACCAATTATTTCAATATGGATTTCACTATATCACAATGTTATGAAACATATAATAATCCTAAAAAATATACACAAGCTCACTTACTCAAACACCATGTGGTCAAAGATGAATATCACATAGAATATGTAGATGAAGTGAAAATATTTTTCCATGAACATTTTGATCATAGGGTCAAGGAGCCTATGGTTTTTAGTCACATCATCATGACACCCCATATAGAATATCCCTCTTCCTATACTGATAATTTTTTTACAGGACTTGGGGAAAATATATTTTTTTTTAAATTTTCATATTTCTTTCCTCATCCACAATGCCTTTAATAGATACTAACATGGTAGATTTATCTTTCAATGTCCTACCAAAAATTTTCACATTAATACCAATGTTAGTGCTAGATATAGTGCATCCCAACATGTCACTCAAATCTCTACTTCCAACCAAAATGCTCTCAATCCTAACCGTTTTTTAAAAATGAGTCAAATAGATAAAATTCAAGCTAATAATTATTCTCAAATTATGAAAAATCAAATTTAACTTATGAAAATTTGAAATAGACCTCAATATATTTATTGTGGAGTGCTAAATCAAAATAACAACTACTCCCCTTTAGAGACACTCTTAGAAATATCATTCTACAAATCCCACTTGTAACAAATCTATCAAACACCTTCAAAATGAATCCTTAGTCCCTAAAATTACAAAAAATAACATACGTATTATCACTTATATTATCTAATGTAATGGATTCATTGATCATGCTTTACATTTTAAGGCCTTTGGTAATTTTTATAAATACTAGATTAAACTTAATAAATTTTCAACCATAAAACTACTAATCAAAAATGTTTTTGGTGATTCCTTAGAATGGTATAATAAAATAAGGTCCAAATATATTTGAAATTTTAAATACATATTTAATCCATTGGTTCAATATTTTCAAACCTATGAATTTATTGAAAATAACTTAGCTCACTTTATCAATCTCAAATACATAGAAAATGAGACTACCTAAACATTTTTCAAATGTTGGAAAGCCTTAGCAAAAAATGTTGAGAGAAATATCACATAATACAACATATTAAACTTCTTTAGTAGTGCATTAAATGAAAAAATATGATACATTTTTAGGAATCTTTATCCAAAATCATTAAAAGAAGCCTTAGATCAATCTAAACATCAATCTTACCTTAGAAGACAACTCAATCTTTCCTAGCCTAATTTTAGCACTTGAATGATTATTAAGACCTAAAACCAATCATGTTATTGAATATGGTGTATTTTATAATTATTATTCTATTAGAACCATCTATTTCATTATTCTTGGAAGATCCAATGAAGTTACTTTCTCCCCACATATCAATGGAAGTCCCTTCAGACTATTAGAACATGTAATGTCTAAATGGTGCCATTATAGACACTTAGCACATTTTAGGTAATTAAATAATAATTATTTATTATTTATTAACATGAGTTAAAATATTCATTTAAATGAATAATAAAACATAAATTATTTATTACTTAATAGTTATTTTAAATGTTCTCAGTATGGATGGACACATTGGTTACAATGGTCAGCTTCATTCACTTTTCACTATAAATAATGTTTTACCCCTATTTTTAATATATTTTATATATTCAAACCTACTTGGGTGATCAAATATTTTTGTGAAATCATTTGAGAGGAAATGAGGAGTAATAAGTGTGTATTGGATAAATGTTTTTAATTTGATAAATCACTTTATGTGTTTTTTACCTTTCAAGGTTTTCTCATAGTATTTCCTATGTCATAAGTTCATTTATCTAGATGTGTACGATTTGTTATTTAATTTCATTCTAGATATATCCTATTTATATACATTGCATATATATTAATTCATGTATTCTTTCATGGAATTAGAGCTTCAGTGGGTGTAGTTATTTGACAAAGCCATTGTGAGGAGACTCATATTCAAATTTAATGTTATTTTATCAACATGAGGAGGTGTTATATGGCCTTTGGGAGAGAAATAAATTATTTTATTCACTCAAAATTCTTTATGGTTTCATATGGAGTGCAATGATGTAAATCTGAGGAAACAAATGATTGCCTCGAGTAACCAATTATTTTTTTAAATCAAATTTTGATCTCAAAGCTTATGTGATGCTATTACTGGCACATGTATGGCCTTACAACTAAATAATTTTTTTTTCTATGAGTCTCTTTGATCTTTATCTGATTTGATGAGTTATATGAATGTATTGAAGTATCCCATATATTTTTCAAAGTATGAGGAGGATTGATAATATCAGTTTGAATTATTTATCTCACCCTGTGGTGTAATTATACATCTTGGTAGAGTTAAAATACTTATTTTTACATCAAATTTTTCATTTTGGGTGTTTATTCTACTTCATCTAAAGATATTAGGAGTCAAAAAGTTTCAAGATTTCTAGTGGTATAAATAAGCTTTTATGCATTCCCATACTAATGCTTCAACACCATTCTTTACCAAGAGCATGCTAAGGTATTTAATAGTTTTTTGAAATATTTAAAAAGTATTTGATTTTATGAAAAACTTCAAATTTACATGAAAGCTACCCGAATTCCACATTGGGAAATTATTATTTTAATCTAAAAAGTTAAAAAAGTAATTTTTATTTAATTTTAAAATTACATGCACAAATTTATATTTATACATATTTTTTATTTAAAAAATTAGATAAAAAGGTATAAAACCTAGTTTGTGCATATAGGTTTTCAACTAGGTTCCTAAAAGGGTTGGTGGCTTTCATTTTGATAAAATATTGTAACTATGGGGTCCATTATTTAAAACCCCATTAAAACACCTTATTTTTTAATTAGTCAAGCTATTTTTTAATTTAATTAATTTTTAATTTTATTTTTTTGTTTACATTCCAATCTTCTCATGTGTAAACCCTTATCTAGTGTCATTTTATTTTTGCAACATTTGACCTAGTGAACCTTTTATCGATCATAGTCATGTGACTCATCATTTCTTGGGTTTTAAAACATTATGAATGCATTAGCACATCCATTTTTTTATTTTGAAACATCTTATTATATTGTTTACACCCTTTTTAATTGTAACGTTTAGATAGTATTCTATGTGTGACACTTGTGACACATAAATTAGTGTATTTTACTTAAATATTTTCACATTGTTTAAAATATATTTGAATAAATATTACTTGTATACAATTTTAATTTGTTTCATCATCAATTAAAGTTAAAATTTACATTAGAAATGGGTTCAATTTTAAGTATTACCATGTCTTATCCTATCATTCTTAAAGTGAAGTAATGGATTCACCTAAATTTTTATTCGATAAATATCAAATGCTTAATGGATCAAAATATGATATATAAAAAATATACATTAAATTGAATTTTATGGACTAAAATTTGTGTGAAATTATCATTGAGACGCAAAAATTCCCATCAAGACAACATGTGACCCCTGAACTTTCAAATGCATTTCAACAAAAATCACAAGAACCCATGTTGGTTATATTATGGAATGTTAAGTATAAATTATTCCTCCATATCGATAATAATGAGTTTACAAGATATTTTTGTAAATTACTTGAGGATATGAATGAGGTAACTCATCTCTTTAAGATTATTAAATTTATTCTTAAAAATTACTAACTACACATATGAAAGGTGATTAAAAGGTTGTTAATTTTCTTGATAAAATTAAGAATATTAAAGCTTACTTAGGTGGCTGAAAATATAATATAATTCAATACTAATTATTATATGTCATTATTCATATTAATATTCATTAAAAATTTAATAATTTAATTTTAATTCTAAATTCAAAGTATTAAATAAATCAAGATATCCTTGACCTCGCTACCCTATTAGCTCTTCTTATTCAAGAATAACAAATGATTTATAATTTTTATTCTTAATATAAAGACACTCAAGAAATTATTTATCTCAACCATATTTATGAGAAAAATAAAAACTAAAAATCTAACCTTAATTCTACCAATGGCACAAATGGGAATAATAGATCTAGCAATAAGAGTCATAAACCTAAGTTTAAAGGTCATTGTAATCTATGTGGTAAATTTAATCATAAAAGGGAAATTTTTTATTAGAAAAATATAGAGATAATAATAAAAATTATAAAAATAACAAAGGGGATAAATCTAATCAAAACCATGAGAAGAATCAAAACCCTAATCAGAACAATAATCAAGAACATAATTCTAATGTTATTGTTTTATGTGTTATATTATTTTCTTCTAATAAGAATGAATGGATTTTAAATAGTAATGAATCAAACCAAATAAATTTATGATTTAAAATTTTATTTTATATTAGAGATATATATGAAAAGATCTATTTAGCAAATAACTCATTTTTAAAAGTAATTAAGCAAGGAAAGGTAAAATTTGCAAATCTTGTTATTAATGATGTTTTCTATGTACCTAAGCTTAAGAAAAAGTTTATATATTGTTCTCAAATTGATAATGATAACTCCATTTTTACTTCTCTTAAATATAACTAGTCCATTATATATCTATTTAGCTATTTTATTGTTGAAGGTATTCAAAATAATGGCTTATACATTTTTACTTCTTCTTTTACATTTATTCTTTCATCACATAGTAAGAATGAATCTCAATTATGGCATGAAAGATTAAGACATGTTAATTTTATAATTTTACATGATATTTATTCTCATTATTATTTTTTTATTATTTATATCTCTTCCCATCATGAAACTTATGAAGATTTCTTACATGATAAAAAACATATTAATCCCTTTCACAATATCATGATGCAAATTTCTCGCATCTTCTATAATTAATTAATAGTGATGTTGTAGGATCTCTTGAAGTTGTATGTATTAATTATTATTTGTATGTTTTTACTTTTATTAATGATTATAATGAAATTATCTGGTCATATTTCATTAAAAATAAATATGAAGTTTTATCTAAATTCAAAGAATTAAAAGCTTTTATTGAAAATGCTTCTAGTTTTTTATATTAAGGGATTTTAATTTGATAATGGTGGTGAATATATTAGTAAAGAGTTTTATTATTTTTACATTATTTTTGGTATTAAAATGTAACTAATAAATCCCTATTCCCCTTAGCAAAATGGTATTACTGAAATGAAAAACTACACCATTATAAAAATGGATAGAACAATGTTGCATTCTGCAAATGTTCCTAGCTTCTTATTGATCAAAGACACCAATATTGTTGTGCACATTATGAATATATCCCCTAAAAAACATTTTATTATTTATAATCCTTTATAAATTTTCGTACCTCATATTATTTTATTTTTTTAGGTTATGCAGGTAAGAATAAATGTTTAAGAGTATATGATCCATCAAAAAGACATCATTGAGAATATGAATGTTCTTGTGCTTGAAAAATAAATTTTTGATCCCTTTGTGTAACCTCCTCAATGTTATTATTTTGATTAACCTATATCACATATTTATCCTTATGAATAAATAGATGTCCTAGAAGAAGTCGATCCATATTTGGATAACTTAGAGTTTGAGGAACCTCTTGAGTTTCATGTTCAATATAAAAGACTTAAATAGGTAGAATCTTTAATATAGTATTCTAATCTTGATAATTTTAATAAATTAACTATAATTTAACATTATTATCATGATTTAATTACTATTTATGAATATGAACCATAATATTTTGAGGAATCCATTCAAGATGATAAATGAAAAGTTTTTATGCAAGTTGAGTATGATGACTTAATTATAAACTAGACTTGGGATCTTGTCCCACCTCCACCTAAAATGAATATTATTTTTTTAGATTTATTTATAAAATCAAATATAATTCAATTGGTAAAATTACAAAATTTAAAACAATATTCATTGCTCATGTGATTGCTCAAAAACTTAGGATTGACTAAGTTGAAACCTTTGCTCTTATAGCAAAAATGAGTAACATTAGATTACTTATTGCTCTTGTAGCTCAAATTTTTTGGGTTATGCATAAAATTGATGTAAATAATACATTTCTAAATGGTTATTTGGAAGAGGAAATATATATGACACAACCTAAAGGTTTAATTGAACCTAATAGAGAACATTATGTGTGTAAGTTAAATAAATATTTGTAAGGTTTAAAACAAACTCCACAAGTTTGGTATTCTAATATTAATTATTAAAAAAAAAAAAAAAGATTTATCTAACTATTATTATGATAATTATCTCATTGTTAAAGTTAAAAATATTCATTTAATATTTATTGTATTATATGTTGATGATCTTTTGATTAATGGTGATCTAATTAGTTTAATTCATAAATATATAATAATTCAAATGTTTAAAATGACTGATTTAGGCATTCTAGATCATTTTTTAGGAATGACTATATTTAAAAATAAACATTATATTATTGTATCAAATTCTTAGTATGCACATAATATTATTGTAAAGTTTAATATGATTAATTGTAAATCTACTTCTACTCCTACTTAAGTTGGTTTTAAATTTCATTTAAAATGTGCATGTGAAGAATCTAACCCTGTTATATATAAATAGTATGTTGGTAGTTTGACTTATCTAACCATTACTAAGCCATATATTTCATATGTTGTTTGTGTTACTTATAGATTCATGTAGGATCCATATTTAGATAATTGGAAATTAGTTAAGTGTATACTTCATTATATCAAAGGAAATATTAATTTTGGTTTATTTTATTCTTCCATTGATAAAGCTAAATTATATGTTTATTATGATGTTGACCATGATGGTGATACTATAGATCATAAATCTAATTTTGGATATATGTTTAAATTTAGTGCAGTTGCTATCACTCGAAGCATAAAAAAATAACCTACTATTTCTATCTCTTCTATAGAAGTTGAGTATAAAAGTGTTATGGAAGCTACTAAATAATCCATGTGTCTATGAAGGTTATTGAGAGAAATTCATTTAGGTGTGTCTCATAGTACCATCATTTATTATGATAATCAAAGTTATATAGATTTAGTGAAAAATCTAGTCCAACACTAATGAACTAATGATATTGAAGTTCATATGATTTTTATCTAAGAAAAAGTCTTCAATGGTGATATCAATCTGTAGTTCTATCCCATGGATGAATGAGTGGTATATATATACATAAAACCACTTAGTGATACCAAGTTATATTATTCTCATGCAATTATAGGCCTCTTATAGTTTCCATTAAGGAGAGTGTGCATGACAATTCTAGTTCTTAATGGTCATTTGTTACTTTTTCTTTTCTATAATTCTTCTCATTGTAAATCACTGTAAAGTTTGTGTGTAAGTAATGTGATTTTTTAGTAAACTTCACATGGAATTTTTATTTTTTTACCCAATAGATAAAATCATAAATTTTAATGGTGGCTCTTATGTTATAAAAGGCTCCAAATACTCTTAGTTATTATTCATGAAAAACTATGAGAAGTAGTCTCACAATTATGCTAGACTAAACCTAATTTTGAGTATTTTATGGATTATAATTATTTTTGTTTCAAAAAGGTGATGTTTGGCTTGATGAAGGTTTTTAAATAATTCAAATTTTTACATAGTATAATTCCTTTATTAAGGTTACTATAAATTTTATCCTCACTTAGCATTAAGGTTGAGTGTTTTAACATTTAATGTCTAAGTGGTGTTATTATAGACCCTTGGTACATTTTAAGTAATTAAATAATAATTATTTATTATTTATTAACATAGGTTAAAAACCTCATGTAAATAAATAATAAAAAAATCCTCCTCGTCCCTCAAAATTCAATAATTATGAAATCAATTAGCATTTTTCCCTAGATGATATTAGGAAACTCATTCTTAGACCCTCACCTAAATATATGTATCCTTACCAACCTATTACTCATTGGTAAGATCCCAAAAAAATGATTTCATGTAATTTTGGGTCATTCTCATGAAACTTGTAAGAAAAATATACATCTATCTTTTGAGCTCTTGCTTGGTTTAAACATTTATCTTACACACACACACACACACACACACACACAAATCCTGTGATAAGGTGGTTAAGACTCATGATCAAAAGATCAAAACATGAATCCATTTCTCACATTACAATTTATTCCAATCCTTTTAAAAATAATTTTCAAAACAATCAAAATAGGAATCAAAATTAGATCTCTTCCCAAGTAACCTCAAATGTTTCTGAAACCATGGTCAATCCTCATTCTTCCAATAATGAATAAAACTTGGTGAACATGAATAAAATGAAGCATGTTATTTATTATATTGATCCTTATAATATTAAGCCTACATATCCAAATTATATAATAGTATATGACTATCCTCCACACCATTTTTGTGCTATTGGATCTAAATAAATAATTACTTATGTGATTTTTTATGGCTTGACTATATTGGCAACCCTAGTAAAGCTTTTTGTATATAATACTCTATCAGAAAACCATGCATAATTACCTTTTTTCACAAATATATCATATATATTGATACACTTTTTATTTGAGAACATGTATTCCTACTCGATCATCCAACTCAATACAGTATTTTACTTCTAGTTTAGGTCCAATTGTGTCAGCTAGTTTGATATAACATATTTATTTGATCAATTTTGTTTCAAATAAATCAAACAACATAATAAAATATTATTTTTCTAATTATTCCTCTAATGTATCATAAAACTTGGTATAATTCATTTATTCACCCAATTATAATTATATTCTATATCATGGAGGATGATACAATATATTTCTAATGTTCATATCTAACCAACTAAATTAGCCAAGCTGATACAATTGGCTCAACCTTCATAAGATATATTGGTAGTGTTAAAAACATAAATTTGATTCAAAATAAAATTAATTTATATTTAAATTAATTTATATTTTATCTAATTTATAATTCAACCCCTTTTCTCATGTTGTTAAACTCACATTAGCTTTAATGAGTGGGATCTCGTAGAAGAAGTTCATAGGATGCCATCTAAAATTTTATTTATTGAGATTATGAGGAATTATCTATGTGTTTAACCCTTTTTAAATTAATAATAATTAAATAAATGGTATTATATTATTTAAATATAAATTATAATATGTACTACTTTGATATTTAAATACAATAAATATATAATATGCTATAAAATTTATAGAAATCATAAACTTTCTAGAAATAGTAAAAGTCCTAATGATGTGCTAACCTCCATAAAAAATATAATTTTGACTAGATGAAGTGACTATAATTGAAAAATATATGACCTTAAAACATATTCGTGTTAGAAACAAATAACTTAAAATCTACTGGAACAAGTCTATGGGAGGCAAATAAGGGCACATTGTAGCCTTATCTAGCTATTATGGTCATGTCCTAGTTGACTGTATTCATAATTTTTAGATATGTGTCTATGAAATCACCTTCAAGGGTTGATTATTTAGAATTATGTTTTATTTTATTTTTTATAAGTCATATCAAAAATAAAACCCTATAAATTTCATATGGACTATATAATAATTAGATAATAAGGGGGAATAAAAGTGGGTTAGTAAGGATGTCAAGAATAAACATTGTGAATAACTTAATGATTAATTTTGTGTTTAAATTTTCCCCCACTTTATTCTAGTGATAAAAGATTTAAAATACTAGATCAAATTATTTTTTAAGCTACATGTATACTCACACATTATATTTGTATGGGAAGGTTGATTGTGCAAGATGCCTTAATGTAAAAAACTATACCAAAGCCACTGAAATTAATATTTTGTCATATTCAAAATTAAAAATAAAAAATTCATAATTTTCTATTTTAAATTTTAAAATAGATAAATGAGATAAAATTTATGTGTAACATTGTACATGGTAAAATGCATGCCCCTTATTGGGACATTTGTAGGTGTTGGACTATGGTAAATTAAGAGTGATCTAGTCTCAATTTGAAAACCATTGAATTATTTAGTAGGAAGGATTTTACAATCCAACTATCATTTAAATGTATAAATTAATCTATAAAATATTTGAATATGTGGAACCATGAACTATTTCCTAATGCATATTTATAAGTTAAAACCATAGATGTTGAGTGTCACTAGACCATAGTGTGGGCCACTTGCAATTGAGATGAATCACATCACTATAGACAAATCTAGATTTTATTTGAAACTTTACAAATTTTAAACTTGAATCTTGAGATTTTTTTTAATGACATAATTAGAATATTAACATTAAATAATATCATGTCACATGTATCTATACTATTTAAAAAAAATTGAACTTGTAATTGAAACTTTGAAACTTTTGAATGTGCCACTTTTGCAACCTTTTCAACTTTGAAACTTGTAACTTTTTTAACTATTTCAAACTTTTAATTTGTAACTATAATGTTGAGTTCATGTGCATTCCAAAATCCCCCTTAATATAAAAATATTGAATCATACCACTTGAAAATTTTGTTTCCATAAATATGATTTTTTCTCATGAGGCTTGACTATTTTAAGCTAACTCATTGTGAAATTCCCCTTACTCACTTAACTCAAAATAATTTATGTGTTAAAGATATAAAACTTTTAATATTATAAATTGATTACATTCATATTATGGAATATAACATTGAATTTTTCATATGTTTTATAAAGATATATCATTGAAGCATAAAAGTAATGTATGCATGATATACATCATGACACTAGATTAAATATATATTAATAAGTTATGGATGACATGAGTCATGTCACCATAGTAAAAGATATATAATTTATGATATGAATCATGGTAGCATAGTAAAAATCAACAATAATATAATAAATGTCTTATAATTTCGTGTAATTTACATAATATTTCACTCATAAGGTTCAAAAATCCATATACAAGGGACATGTAGAATGTTGCATAATGTATAAAGCCAAGGGCCACACACAAATGGAATAATGATGACATATAATAAATATTTTGAACATAGAAGGCTAAGGGCCACATAGAAAATAAAAAGTCAATCATAACCTCTCATGCAATAAAATAAGATAGAAAAGCAAAGCATGTAACAAATGAGACAAATATAGTTCCATCATATGTATGAATTTTAATGTTAGTAAGTATCATAATTCATTTAATACATATGATAACTATTATTTATTTAGTTAGACATTTTTATGCTATGTATCTCAACATATTAGGAAGGTAATGGATAAATACAACTTGTAAAAGTGTTCACAAAGAACATATAAATTCCACCAACTTAGCAAGGTTTTTAGGTAATAATGGAAGCCGAACATCAAATAATCATGTGAAAGTGTCTTATATCACAATAAATTACCTTGGGAAAATTATCCTATAGTTTATCATGTAATATATTATTTTATTGACATAAGATAAAATATTCAAATAAGTTCTCTAGAAGCGTTTGAAAAAAAATTAGGTCTTGATTTTGGATTTTTTTAAAATATTTGCATTTTTTATTATTTTTTCCAATATTTGATTACTAAAATACATTTTCAATAGGGGTTAAAATAAAAAAGGTTTTGAAAAGAGAGGAATTAATATATATTTGAATAATCCTCAACAAGGTGCAAAAGCATAGTAGAATCATAAGGAGGGAAAATAATGTGCCCCTAATGTGTATGAAAGTATTAGTCATAACAATGTATTCTGAGTAAGATAAGTTATCCTCAATAGGGAATATGTTCATTATTCTCATGAATCAATATGAGATCATGTATGTTCTATAGGGTGTAATATATGAAATAGTAATCAAGTGGATTAACATGGAGATAAGTACTTTGGATTATTTGAATCAGTTTAAAAAATAAGAGGGTAATTACCCAAGTATAAGGTAAAACCAAAGTCTAGAAGAATGATTTACCATATATTTTTTTGTCATTATTATTTTACTCATAATTAGCACAACAATTTTGTTGTTGTTGTTATGTGTGTATTTATAGATGGATTTTAACTAGATCTTGAATTAATTAGGACACCATCAAGGGCCTAGAACCGCATGTAATATCACATGTATAACATATATTAACTGCTACCTCAATAATATCCAATAACCATTAATGGCCTTGAGAATACAAAAAATAGCCATAACTAGACTCAAATTCCATACATTTGAACCTAGGTGGGGCTTAAAATAACAAATCCAATTAATCAACTCACCCACATCTCATTGGTAAAAAAATAATCTACATCTAAAGCTTGATGGGGGTGGGTTTGGGTCTATAATGTCTACCAAATGAACCATAGCTAAATCTCCATACTTTGATCCATGTGGAAAACATGTATAATTTTAACCCTTACCTCAAGGTGTCCCCATAGCCACTTTAGAGTGTAGTTAATGTGCAAAGGCCCCTCTCCACACACCATGTGTAAATCAATGATTGAACATGAAACTTGGGTGATGTAAGTCATTACTCCCATCCACTAAAACTAACCCTTGGAGACTAAAAAAGTTGGGTACGAATGTTTTAATAACAAAAAATTCCTAGACTAATGGTGAATAATATCCATATCAATGGGTAGTGGACTTGCCTCATCATATTGAATATAGGTCTCAAGCCACATGTTAACCCTCATCACATTGAACACCAAGATGATATTCCATTGTATTGGGTTGTTTTCATGAATAACCCTCTATAACTTAGTTTTATAATGATACTAGAGAGTGGTCATCCTATGGAATGAACCCTAGGACCTCCCACTTCGAGCACTCAACTCACTCATCATTAGGCTATCATTGTCAGGGTCAAATTCTTTAGTATATTATTTATCCATTAATCTTGATATAATTTAAGAATAAATTAAGTATATAATTCAATAATCAATCCATTTAATCAAATTCTAATTATAAATTATCCTTTTAAGATGTAAATAACATGATATAAATAATAGAAAATAAGTCATCTCAATTATACAAAACATCAATGTATTAAAATCCAAGATTTAACAATAAAATATTAATATTTGTTAAATAAAATAAGGCACATTACCATTATATGACATATTCATATTCATATGTTATTAATTATAGTAAAATTTTACATCAGGATATAATGTTAGTTTCAACCACTGATGAATAGTACAATAAATGGATAATAGCTCCCATGACCAATTAGCTCTTGACTAGCCACAAGTAAAAAAATGTTGATAATTATGATGAAATGTAATGAGGGATATTATTATCTATGTAATTTGTCTCTAACCATGTAACATCAGTCCCCCACACACCTCTCCACTAGGATTATCCCTTCCCTTCATTAAGGGGAAGATAATGGTGATGTAGACATCAAGAACTAGTTAAGAACAATGTGTAGGTATAATAATTATTACATGCATCAATCATACATACCTTGGATACTCCTCTATCTAATATGAAATCACACATATATGTAAACTTGAAATTATGATAGATAAACAATGTATACAAATATAACATTACTTTGGCCAAATCATTTTTTTTAGATTTCATATTTCAAATAAACTTAGGTCATAGTCCACACCAATAATAATTTTTAATATAATATATTAAAAAATTATCCTTTTTTTTAAAAAATGATGAGAGACTCATAAAATGGGTCCTTTCTTATCACTCATCATCCCTTAAAATAAAATATGACTATTTTGAAAAATACTCAAAGCAACATCATTTATAGGGAATTCACTCGAAATAACTTGAATTACATCTCTCTCTCTCTCTCTCTCTCTCTCTCTCTCTCTCTCTCTCTCTCTCTCTCTCTCTCTCTCTCTCTCTCTCTCTCTCTCTCTCTCTCTCTCTCTCTCTCTCTCTCTCTCTCTCTCTCTCTCTCTGTGTGTGTGTGTATATATATATATATATAAAGGTATTATAAGCAATAGTATAAGAATCATAAAACTTGATTTTAAATATTTAAATACTCTACATAAGTTTAATATGCAAACCATGTATCCAATAGTGTACACTAATTACCCAAAATAATACACTCATTTTTATATACTTAGTTTTCCACTAAAACCATGTATTAATTCCATTATAACTAAGAAATCATTATTAAATATATTATAATTCAATTTACAACTAAATCATCTTACATACATCTTTGTGATACAAGATTAAACTCAATCTAAAAGACACATCTACCAATACTTATGAATATCATTGTTCTATTTATACTTGGGACTGTATTACATACTTTCAAAGGTGTAAATCTCCATATTATATGACCAACAAAAATCTTGTGTTTTGAGAATTTCATGTAATTTTGAAAATTACATATTTCCTCAATATACTTAGTGGTATGAAAGCTTAGGATAACATATATTTTAAACTATTTAATTTACCAATAATCCATCTAGGTGATCATGATAGTAGTTGTATATAATTACAAATAAATTGTCACCAATACTATGGCTAATCTTATTACATTATGGTGTTATACAACGTATGTTTAATATCACTTATCATTTTATTAATATAGTCAATTCCCTATCAATAGGATAAATCTTAATTAATACATTTATTTTAATGTTAATTATCCTTTTACAACACATCGTGTTACATATAATACAATGAAATTGTATATTAGTATTTGATTATTATCTCCTTGAATTCTTAGTAGCTGTCAAGTATATATAAATCCTGTCAAATGACATATATTTAAATCAATAGCTATCTTGACAAAAATACGTCCTAATTTTTCACAATTATTTATGTATCAATATATGTGATTAGGATCATGGTTAAATCTACTATTAATAATAATCAAATATCATAAGGTAATATTGGATTCTTAAAATTTAATGTTTTATAGAATAAAGTTTGCATTCAATATAATATTTTACCACAAAACTTAATCTTATATTTAATTAAGAATATAGGTGGTTATTATGACCAACTATAGGTATAAATATAGACTCGTTCACCCCTTTTCAAACCCATTAAAACTATCTCCCTTTTATTAAAACCCTATGCCATTTACAAAGGTCGACAATCATTATTTACTTCATAGTTTTATATTTCTCAAGTTGTTCATTTAGAGGCTTACTTTTATGGGCTTGTGGGTGAGCGAACTCTCACCCCAAGTCCATAGGGGTATATAAATTGAATGAAAACCTCAATAAGTTATTTAAAATCATGCCATTCAAGTAATAAGTTGACTCTTATATCCACCCATTCAAATAGTCATGTTATCCCTTCATCCATTTTTATTGGTCATAAACACAATTTTTAACATCAAATTTGTAAGTATGACCATCTAAATAAAAATTAGAATTGAAAGGAAACCTATTTATAATTTTATGTAATTTATAATTTCAAAAGGTTTTAAAATAAGGGTTTTAATTATTAATAAAGACATAAGAATCACTATATCCTACTATAAACCTATCAAGTAAGAAAACCCATAAAAATCCATACACAAATTTCTTATAAGCAAAATACTTACCTAAAAATTAGAAAATGATAATCAATCTTCTATTTGAAATATTACTACTTGATAACTTAGTTTATTATGTTCCCATTCACTAGTTCATGATTATTCTCCATTTCCCCCTCTTTATTATTTTATTTTTCACTCACATAACCCTAACTTACCTTGTTTATATGACTATTAAGTTTTTTAATAGATACTCCTACAATTAAATCACTCTCCACATAATACCACTAAATGCATACTTTTATTATATGTGTGGTTCATCTTGAGTTCCTTAATTGAACTAATCTTCCACGTTTCTTATAGGCATTCCACAAATATAAATGATTCCTTAAGCTTGATTTATCAAAAGTCAAAACATATAATTCTCCCTCAATATTGAGTTTTTATTTGAAACGTATTGAAGCCCTAATTAATATCGGATTTTGAATTCTCAAATATATGTGTTTCATAATTATACATTATCCCTTAACCCATAAAATAATCAAACTCTTTGACTAGCCCTTGCTAAATATTTTATAACACACACCAAGTTATGCAATACCTATCAAAATGTGGTTTAATGTTATAAGACCAAATAAGAGTTTTTTAAATTTTTTCATTAATAAATTTTTTAATTTTAAATATAAATACCATTACATATTAATAATTTGTCTCTCAAAGTTGTGATTGAGAAATCAATATTAGGATAAAACTTTGTTCGTAAATATGAATATGACTATTTAAACATCACTATGATGCACACGCCATTTAAATAACAATAACCGAAACAAATATTTAAGAGAAAAATGGCTTCCATGCATCATTAAAAATTATTATCAAACTAATATCTAATTAACAAACAATGCAATAATATAACTAATAATGTATCTAAACAATACAAGAATACACTCAATAAGTAGAACTAAATGTAATCATACAAGCAGTACCAAAATCACAAAATATCTAAAGTGAAATCACACAAAACAAAAATAAAAAAATTTAATGTGGGTGTGTGACTATTGTAAATTCTTTCTTCTTGTCCCAAGTTGCCATAATTTGTCTCCCTCTCCCCCATGATGCCCTCCCCTAGTATTTTTTTGTGAGGTAATGGACAAGATATAATACATCCACTGTAGTTAGAGAAAGAGGGTAGTCAGACCATTGTAACCATAAACCATAAAATGACTAATAATATCAAGATAAAGTAACACATTAAATAATTTTTTTCATTTTTATCAGAACATAAGGTAGAAATAATCACATCAGCATATAATTCATAACGGAATTCATATATAAATTACTAAACATCTTGATTTAACTAATCACATCAGTAATAAAATAATTTTTTTTTATATCTAATGGTAAAATAAATCAACATAATCATAGAATTTTCCACTAAGGTATAGTGAAATGTAACATTTCCCCCCATGGAAAATCCATCACCTTGATGGTGTTATTCAAACAATCAAAATAAAATAAGTATTATAAGTTTTACATAATTAATCATCAAATGAATGAATAAATAGATTATGAAATTATTCACAATCCTCCTAAGTGGCACTATCCTCACAATATTATTCCTATTTTACCTTAAATTTATCCCCTTATCTATTGTCCAAGATGAGCTTGCATATATTAATTATTTTAAGAGTTTATATTGTTACCAGTCATAGATCCAAAACATGTAAAACATTCCAATAAAGTATATGTGAAAGATAAACCACATATTTACTTAAATAAGAAACATGACAAACATTATGAATTTAAGTAAATATTAGTGGAAAATTAAGTATTTATGAAATAGGGTTAATCATTTCCATAACCCTGAAACATCATACAAATATAGGTACTAATTTGGATGATTTTTCAAATTTTATTGAGCTCTTATGTGGTTTAACATGTCAAAAACTTTATCTCAAACTTATAACTTCCTCATTACATTTTTTAATCATCATATATTTTATACTTGTCATCAGCTTTGGTTAACCTTCTAATAATACTCACTTGTTCTTTCATTTTAACAAGCAATTCAGGCCCAAAAACTACTCTAACCTCCAATATATTATAGCTAATAGGTGTTTTACATTTACTCCCATATAAATCCTCAAAAGGTATCATTTTCTAAGCAAATTTAATCATTGGAATGTATTCTTCCCATTTTTACTGTTTGTCCATGCAATACATCCTGAAAATATATTCTAAAACATGATTTACTCTTTTTATTTTCCCATATGTTTTAGGATGGTATGTTATGTTGAAATTAAGCTGGTTTCCCAAGGTTGCATTAAGATTTTTCTAAAATCTAGAGGTCATATGAGGGTCACTATCAAAAATTATTTTCTCTATAATTCCATGCAAATTGTAAATTTATTGAAAAAGCCTTTTTTATAGAATTGGTATCACATCAAATACCTTGGTTAATTTATCAAATACCACCAATATCATATCATGCATGTTTCTTGAGATGGGTAGTCTTTGGATGAAGTCCACACTAATGACTTACCACTTTTATTTTGAAATGTCATAAGGGTATAAAAACCCTACATGATGAACGTGTTCATATTTTACCCATTGACATTAAAAACATATTGTTATAAAGTTAGTTGGATATTTATTGACTCATTAAAAAAAATATAAGGGTCTAAAATATGACATAGGCTTGGTCACTCCTAATGATAAGAATAAGGAAAAATAAGCAATTCCTTAAGCATTGAGATTCTCAAATTTTCTTTGTCTAGCACATACATTCTCCCACTAAAACATATGATCCATATTTCATGAAATTTAATACTTAATATCTATGGTCTTAAGGTTTATATGCTAGATATTTCTTAGCATGCTCATATAATTCATCTTTTGGAGAGAGTTTTACAACCTAGTCTCAAAATGTACTTCTAATAGTAGCCATAACCAATATGTAACTTCTATGACTAAGATGATTTATAAATCTATTTTATTTAACCTTTATGTAGATAATATCAAAGTCATGGTATGATATAAACTCAATCTATGGCCTTTTCCAATAATTTAGATTTGGTTGTGTGAAAATATACTTGAGTCTTGGATTGTTAGTCTTGATTTTAGAGGATTTTTCTAATAGATAATGCTCCAAATCAATAAATAATTCACTATCAATACCAATTCAAAATAATGTGGATCATAATTAGATTCATAAGGTTTAATGTTTATTTATTCATATGTTACTATTGAGCCTTCTTTCAAAAATATTTGACCTATACCATCCCCAGAAACATCTCTTACCATATAAAAATGGTCATTTAGATCTAAAACACCTAAAATTAGTGCATATATAAGCCTATTTTATAGGATTTGAAAGGCTTCTAAAATTTATCACTCCATAGTAATTGCTTCTCTTTCTATTTAAAATAGGTGACATTGTTAGATATTTTTGAAACATTAGGTACAATCTTCCTATAATACCTTGCTAAACCCATATAATTACATGCCTCATGAACATTTTTAGTAGCTAACCATTCTAGGATGGCTTTTAGATTTAATGGATCCAAAAATATCACATTAGATCAAATGATATTACATATATATTATACCTTCTTCCAAAATAAATCACATATTGACATATTTATGTAGAGCTTATACTTATAATTACAATCCTAGTTGCAAGTGTTGTAAGTACTCCTCTTTGTCCTTAGAATATATAAGAATATCATCTAGTAAGACAAGTAAAATATGATTTAAATAATATATGTGCACACTATTCATAATATTCATGAATGTTTCAAGGGAATTTATTATCACAAAAAGTATAACTTTGAATTCATAGTTTCTATACCTCCTCATAAAAGTAGTTTTAGGAATATCTTCCTCTTTTATCATCATATAATGGTACTTTTCTCTAAGGTCAAATTTTCAAAATACCATTACATCTCACATTTAGAGTAAAATATCATTAATATAGGGTAAAGGATATATATTCCTTATGGTTTCTTTGATCATCATTATGCAGTATATGAACAAATAAAGAGTCTCATCCTTTTTATTAATAATTAATATTGGTTTTCCCCATGGCAAAACACTAGGTCAACTTAGTATTTTGGATAACTTCTCCTAGAATTGGGTTTTTAGCTCTACCAATTATATTTTTTTCATTATTTAAGGTGCCTTAGATTTATGCTCAAATCTTGGGATGATAGCAATTACAAAGTTAAATTCTATTTTGTAGGCTAATCCAAGTTGATCTATTAGAAACATATCCATAAATTCATGAAAAAATGGATAGTCATCAATGGTAAGCTATTTAAATTCTCCTACCTCATCTATATTAAACCTAAACACCAAACATCCCTTTCACTAAGCATTCATTAGCCATATGGTTGATATTTTCCTAAACTTGAGATCCTTTTTCTAATGTTGAATTTGAGTTTGATTTCCTAAATCATCTAAACACTAAAATTTATTTTGTAGACCAGTATATCTTTGCCTTGTGCTTCCAAATCCACTTCATTCTTAATATCACATCATATGATCCTATCAAATTTGTAAAAAAGTACATTTCCATGGTGAAATTAGGTAATTTCACCTCTATTTATATTAATAATTTATTTAGTTGGACCCTAACTTGATTTATATACTACATAGTCCATGTGTTTTCCATATTCATACTTTTATAAGAAGTTTATTAAGAAATTCAGATGAAATGAAACATTAAATATCTCCAAAATCTATCAAAATGGAAATATAATGTCTAAATAAATTACTTGATACCTCTATTGATGAAATATGAAACTTATCTTTATAATTATCAATTACTACATGGATATGTTATTGAAATTTACCCTACTAATAAGATGAAGAGGAATGATTCTTGAATTTAATCCTAGTTCTCCACTGATGGTAGTTTTTTTCACAATGATCTCCTCCACAAGTAAAACATCCCAATAGTGGTTCTTTTCTTTCAAGTCAATTAATTACTCCATTTCTATCTCTGAATCCATTTCTTGGTTTCCTTTCCCATGAATCATTGTTGAAATAAGGATTCTTGTTATAATTATATTTTTGGAATCCCCACTATGATTCCAATTCTTCTTTATGAAATAAGTTTTTGGGCCTCCTAACTTGTTCTGATATTTATCTCTTACCTTGGAAAGATATTTAAGCTTTCATTCTTGCTTGAGGACTTTCTCAAAGAATATATCCTTGTATTTAGGTTCATTCACATCCACTTTTCATCTAATATATAGCTCCAAACCCTTGATGAACTTTTGAATCCATAAAAAATCATCTTTATGGTAGTGGGGAACATATTTGAGAAGTTTCTTAAAGTGATCCAAACATTATGATACCGATAGCTCTCCTTGCTTTAGATTTTGAAAACATATTAGTTTATGATAAAATTAGAGTTGTGTCTAACAAAATCATTATCAAACTAATATCCAATTAAATAAACAATTAAATTTAAAGATAATATCCAATTAGATGAGCCTAATTTAACTTATTTTATAATTTAAATAGAATATGGAGGTTGAGAGGGAGCTAGAGATGGAGATAGAGGGGGAGTATAATGAGGATGATGATTTTGAGGGGGATTTTGATTTTCAACTTATAGAGGAAGAGGAACATGAGGCACTATTAAAATAATCCATTAAATACTTGCTAGAAAAGATTAAGGAGGATTCAATATCTAAGGTATATATTGGTGAGTACCCTAAACTATGGGTAGATCTTAAGAATAATGTATCATTTGCCATGCTTGAGAACAATAATTTTAAAGTAGAGGTAGCTCTTTGGAATAAATTATGTGTGGTAAAGGAGTTAGGTATGGTGTTGGGGATGCACTCCTCCACTTAAGATATATGACTTGAAGCCAAGACCTCTCTGATGGAGCTTGTAATAGAGAGAGGAGTTGAGACCTTATTTAAGAATGGAGATGAGATGGTGCTTGTAGGAAAGTTTCAAAAGTAAGTTAACTCTTTGGTTCTCAGAATGGATTTTTTTGGTGATAGGTTTTTCTTAGTGTTAGTTAGATTAGAGGTGTGGTTACATAGTCACATTATGAAAGGAGTGTATAAGGCCAAATGCATAGAAATACCAGTGGTTGGGGTTGGATCTATTGTGGCTATGAGAAGTTGGGATATCATCCTTTCCTTAAAAACTATTCTGAGCTTTCCACTTCATATACCTTGACACCTCTATAAAGTTAAATGAAATCCAATTATCTCTATAGATGGCATCAATGGTATGGTTCTAGGAGGTTTTAATCATGATGGAAGTTGTCAAATGTTATACCTAAATAACTTGGTTTAGAATCCAAGACATTGGCATGACCTACCCATACTTGATTATTCATTTAATCCTAATTATAAGGACATCAAAGCTAATATTTCTACATTGGATGGTGGGAATACTAAACTTTACCTCAAGAAACTTATTAAATCTTTTTACATCATTCTTACTCTTAGGATAGCCCCAAATTAGATCTTTCCACTACCAGTTTGGATGCCCACATGGAAGGCTGTGTGGTAATGAGGGATTTAACTTTTCATATCCATTATGGTGGAATAATTGGCTTCATTATTAATTGGTCACATGGGTTTTGGATTTATTTGATGGGTTTTGCCCTTGTGAATTCAAATTTTAGTTTTATCCACTTGTTTGGTTTTAATTATAGCCACATGTGCCTTATCCTCAAGAATTCAAATTATGTGTTCAACCACTCTTTTGGGATTAATTTATGTCACTTATATCATATGGGACTCATGTTCCTATATATAAAAACTTTGATAATATTGAGAATTATTATGGATGCATGCCATGTTCAAAATGGTTGGATTTTTAAAAAAATTAGGGGATGTTTATTGTCACATTTGCATCGATGGTCTCAAGCCTTTAGATTTCAAAACTTGGATGATGGGCATGATTTCACATTTTTTATCTAAATTGGTGGCTTAAAAAAATTATCTTTCATTCCATGTAATCCTTCAACCCTCACTGGGTTTGATTTTCTTGGGGACTTTTTATGGTTATAATCCCACTTTAAATGATTCAGGATCTTGATTTGACATTGCTCTTATAACTCAAACCCATAATGTGGCATTTTATAAAAAAATTACAATTCTATTTGGGAACTTTGGCTCCCTTGTGCTAAGGATAAAATTTATCCACTCTTTGCTTCTTATTGAGCTCTACTAGGCTACGAACATTAGAGGAAAGATAAAGCCTCTAACTATAACTCTACCATATGATGGTTGTGTAGATGACCTCAATGGTGAAATTCCTCTCTTAGGTGGACCTACTAGTTTTTAGTTCCCTACATAAAGACATGACAAAGGAGGATCACCCTTTGAGCTTTATTTTCTAGTTACTCCTTATTTCTGGTTTCCTATTTATTGTCCTAGGTTGGTTTCTCTAGTTTTTTGTCTTTTGGTTCCTCGGCCCTATTTTTGACCTATTTATACTGATATAATACACTTTGGTTGTTCCAGGTCCCTATAAAACCTATCTTTTACCCAATCCAATAAATAATAAACAATGAAATAACTTAACTCAACAAGTATCCAAACAATATAATAATAAACTCAAAACTCAAAAATTAATGTAAATCATGCAAGCCATACCATAAACACAAACTATCTAAAGTGAAATCACACAAAAAATAAATCGAATAATCTAATCTAGATGTGTGACTATTCTAAAATATTATTTATTTTCTCAACTACCAAAAACTCTTACCCTATCCCTTATGATGTCATCCCTCTAATTTCTATAGTAAGGTAACAAATAGGATATAATACATCCACCTCTATCATATAAAGAGGGTGTTTATTATATTATAATCATAAAACATAAAACAACTAATAATATCAACATAAAGTAATGTAATAAATGAATTATTTAATTAGCTTCATAATACAATACATGACAGCCACTAAAATTCTAAAACTTATATTTAAAATTCTAAACATTCAGATTTATCTAATCAAAATAATAAAAAAATAAAAAATATATCTAATGGTAAAATAAACTCGCATAGTCATAGAATTTTACATTATTTTAGATCGAAATGTAACATCCTTCCCCGTTGGAAAATTCATTGTCTCAGTTATGTTATTAAAAAAATCAAAATATAGTATTTTTTATAATTTCATCATCATAATTTATTAATCACATAAATGATGAAATAGCTTATTAATTTCTTCATAGTCCTCCCAAGTGGAATTATATTCATAATATTTGTCCCACTGGGACTTTCATTGAATCACTTCTCTATTACTTAAGCTGAGCTTTCATGTTTCAAGTATATTGAGAGGTTTTATTTTTTCTAGTCCTAGATCTAGAAGATATAAATAATTCTAATAAAGTATATGTGAAATATCAACCAAATATTTCTTCAAATAAGAAACATAAAAAATATTATGAGTTTGAACAAGTGCTAGTGGAAAAATAAGTCTATATGCAATAGGGTTAATTACTTCAAGTCCTAATTTGGTTCATTTCCTAAATTTGACTGAGCTATTATGTTTTTTAACACACAAAAAAACTTTATCTCCATTGATAAATAATTTTATACTCTTCTGAAATCAACATATTTTCTATTCCTATCATAGGATTCAACTAAACCTTTTTTAATCAAACTAACTTGTTATTCCATTTTAGAAAGAATTTTAGAACCAAAAACTTCTCTATCCTCTAATATCTCCCAAATTATAGGTGTTAAACATTTCCTTTCATATAAATATAAATGAAAATAATTATTATAAGTAAATTAAACTAATGGAAGGCATTATTTCCATTTTTATTACTAGTCTATGCAATCTATCTTCAAAATATCTTCTAAAACTTGATTTACCCTTTCTATTTTCCCATTTGTTTTAGGATAATAATTTATGCTGAGATTAAGTTGGGTTCCCAAGGTTGAATTAGAAGGGTTAAGAAATATATAAGTCATATGAGGGTCTCTATTGGAAAATATTCTCTCTATAATTCTATGTAACCTATAAATTTCTTGAAAAAACATTTTAACCATAAATGGTGCATCATCTATCAAATTTATTGATATAAAATGTTCTACCTTGGTCAATTTTTCAATTGCCACCAGTACCATATCATTCATGTTTTAGTACATGGGTATTCCTTGAACAAATTCCATTATAATGACTTATGACTGCCATTATACAATGCCATGAGGGTATAGTAACCCTACAATATTAACATGTTTTACTTTCACTTGTTGACACTCTAAATATTTTGACACAAAATTAGTTGCATATTTCTTGACTCATTTAAAAATATATAAGGGTATCAAATACATCATAATATTGGTCACTCCTGGATGATTAGAATAAGGAACATTATTCAACTCGTTAAACACTAAGATTATTAAATTATCTCTATCTAGCACATACATTCTCCTATTAAACCTTAGGATTCCATATTTATTTAAATATAATCCTTCATGTATATGACAATGAGGGTTTTATTCTAGAGATTTATTAACCTCTCATAGAATTTATCTCCTAGAGAGAGTTTCATAATATGGTCTTGAAAGGTACTTCTAATAGTATCCATAGCTATTATGAACCTTATATGACTAAGAGCATATAAAAATATTTTTTATTTACCCTTTATGTAGCCGATATCAAAGTCACAGTATAATAACAACTCAAGCCATCACCTTTGATAAACATTTAGATTCTAATTAATGAAGATATACTTGAGTATTGGATATTTTATTTATATTTTGATAACTTTCTATAGATCTTATGCTTTTTCAAACATTAAAATACTAGCCACAAGTGTTTCTATTAGTACTTGAAATATATCAAAATATCATTTACAAAGATGAGAATAAACTAGTCTAAGTAATATGTCAACAAATTTTTCATAAGATTCATGAATTTAATAGGTGCATTTGTTATCCCAAAAGATATAACTATGAATTCATAGTGTCCATAACTCATCCTAAAATCATTTTAAGAATATATTCCTCCTTGATCCTCAACTAATAGTACCCTAATCTAAGGTCAATTTTTTAAAATATTAAAAAATCTCATATTTGGTATAAAATATCAATAATATGGGGGTAAAAGATACCTATTATTTATTTTTTCCTTTTCAAACATTATGTAATATATGCACAAATGAAGAGTCAAATCCTTCTTCTAAAAAACACTATCAATGTTTCCCATGGTGAAACAATAGGTTAGATTAGTCCTGTGGATAACCTCTTATAGTTTTGGGCTTTCAAATCTAATAATTATATTGTTTTCATTATTTATGGTGCCTTGGATTATGGCTCATATCTTAGGATGATATCAATTGTAAAGTTAAATTCCATTTTGGGAGGTAATCTAGGTATATTTTATCGAAAAACATCCCTAAGTTCATTAAAAATGGGGTAGTCCTATATGGTGATCTCCTTATATCATCATACCTCATACATACTAACGATAAAAACCTAACATCCATTCCACTTAACCTTCCTTACTTTATGGTTGAGATTTTCCTAAACTTGAGTTCATTTTTCTCACCCTAAATTTGAGTTTTATTTATCAAATCATATAAACACTAATTTTTTATAAATAAATCTATATTTTCCTTATGCTTCCAAATATGTTTCAATCTTAATGTCAAATCATATAATCCTATAAGATTATCAAACATGCATAATACCGTGGTAAATTTGATTAATTAAACCTCTACTTCTAATGAGCATTTATCTAATTTAACCCTATATTCATTTCTATACTACACAATCCATGTATTTTCCATATTCCCAACTTTTTTAGGAAGTTTATTAATAAATTGAGTAGAAATGAAAAATTTGGTAGCTTGAGTATCTATCAATGTATAAATATAGTTTCCTAATAAAGTATTTGATACCTCTATTGGTGAAATCTGAAAATTAACTTGACAATTGTTAACTACTATGTGGATCCAGTATTGGAATTTCCTCTATTGAAAAGATGAAGAAGAAGGATTCTTTAATTTACACTAAGATTAGTCTTTTTCATAATGATCTCCACAAGTAAAACATCCCCTGGTGTTCTTTTTATTTTAGGTGGGTTACCTCCCCTATTTCCATCTATGAAGCAAATTATTAATTTTATTTCCTATGAAGCCTTGGTGAACCTGATATAATTTTTATTGAATATATTTTTATAATCCCTACTACACTTCCAATTCTTATTTTTAAAAATGCTTTAGACTACTAAAATTCTTTTAATACTTTCTCAAAGAATTGATCCATGTATCTAGGTCCATTCACATCTACTTCATTTCTAAATTATAGCCTCAAAACCATTATGAAATTTTATATCTTGAAGCATTCATAATTTTGGTAATGTCAAACATATTTGAGAATTTTTTTTTAGTGCTCCAAATATTATGTTAATGATAACTCTAATTTCCTTAGATTTTGAAGATATATTAGTTTATAATAAAAGTATATTTGTGGTAGCCACTATGATGTGAACATTTAAAAAAATGTTTCCCATGTGGTTATGTTTGAGTTAAGTTCCATTTCCATTTTCTTGTTACCCAACCAAGTTACTTCTTCACCAACTAGTTGGTATGATGTCGACACTACTTCAGTGACTTCAAAGTAATTTATAATTTTAAAATAGTTTTCCATTTCAGTGATCCAACCTTCAACACCATATCCTATCATCATTCCATCATATTTTGGTGGATTCATCTTTTTCATGTCATGCAAAATTTATGCTACCACTTTCACTCTTGTAACTTGATGTTCTTCAGCATGATCTAATTCTTAGTTATATTTTGGTGTTCCATATTATTCCCCTTTACATTACTCTTTTTCATGACCTTGTAATTCATATTATAGGTTTGATATTCTATCCTATGTCTCATTTAGTATTGTAAATATTTGATCAAGCTTAACAACTTGTTCCATTACTAATATTTTTGGGTTTATTTGTTGGTATTGATTAGAAGTATTGTTTTTAGCATTTGTCTTTACACACATCATTTTATCCTACTAGAAATAAGTAGGTAGGTAAAAATTATATGAATCATTAGGTATGAGTGTTTAAACCTATGATTTGATACCACATGTTACAACTATCTAAAATTAAAACTATAATTTACCATATTTTTTGTTGTCATTATTATTTTACTCACATTTAGAAAAATATTGTTTAATATTTATTTAATAATCAATCATGATATAATTTAATATGATGACTAAATGAAGTAAATATAATTAAATAATTAAATCCATTAAATTAACTACTAATTATAAATTAGTTGTCTTAGGATGTAAACAACACAATACAAATAAGTTATCTCAATTATACAACACATTGATATATAGTAAAATCTAACGTTTAGCACTAAAAATTAGTATTTGCTAAATATAATAAGGTATAGTACCATAATATGGCATACTAATAGCCATATGATATTCAATATAATATAAATATACATCAAGATATAATGTTGGTTTCAGCCACTACTGAATAGTAAAATTAATTTATACAACAAATGTACAATAATTTCCATGAGTGATTAGCTCTTGACTAGACATTAGTAAAACAATGATGATAAATTTGAATGATTTTTAAGGAGTAAGAACATCATATGGGTGATTTACCTAAAAAAATATATCAATAGTCCCTTTCACACCTACCCACTAAAATTGGTACTTTCCTTCATGAAGGGGTAGATAATGGCGATGCAGACATTAAGAACTAGTCAAGAGCAATGTGCATGTACAATCACTATTACATGTATAAATCATAAAAACCATGGATAATCATAAAAATAATATGAAATCACTCATACATTTAAACTTGAAATTATGGTGGAAAAATAATGTATAAAACCATAACATTAATTTGGACAAAGAATTTTTAGATGTTTCTAATTTTAAATGAAGTTGGGTCATTGTCCACATGAATAATATTCTCATCTAGAATACATAAACAACATTATATTTTTCATTAATTAATGATGAGTGAATTATATAAATTCTCCTTTCTTTTCACTCATCATCCCATAATAGAAAATATGACTATTTTACACAAGCCACAAAGCAACATCATTCATAAGGAAATCACTCCAAATAGCTCAAATGGCATATATCTACAAAAAATTATTTTAATGTCTTACACATAATGATATAAGATTCACAAAATTTGGTTTAAGCTATTCAAAATCTTCACTAATCATATTTATAAGTTTAATATGTAAACCATGCATCTAATAGTGTACAATAATCACCAAAAACACTACACGTATTCATATATACCTAGTTTTCCACTAAAAACATGTATTAATTCTGTTATAACTAAAAAAAGCAATTTTTTATAATTATTTTTATTGGTAAACTAGCATAAATAAATATTTATGTTATAACATTAAAATCAATCTAAATTACACCTCTACCTATACTTACAAATATCATTTTTTCTATTTGTAATTGGGATCATATTATAGAATTCTGAAGGTGTAACTCTCCATTCTTTATGACCATGAAAATTATTGTGTTTTGATTATTACTCCTAATTTTTAAAATGTTGTATTTATTTGATACACCTAGTGGTATGAATACCAAATATAACATGTATTATAAACTATTTTATTTCTCAATATTCCATATAGGTGGTCATGATAGCGAAATTATAAATAAATTGTCACTAAGACTACAACTAATCCTATTACATTATGTTAATATATAACTAATGTTTAATATCACTTATCATTTGACTAATATAGTATATTACCTATCAACAAGATAAAAATTCATTAATATATATGTTTCATCATTCATTATAAATTAACAAGAAGTCTTATTACATATAATACAATTAGAATGTATACTAATATTTAATCATTATATCCTTGAATTATCACCAGTTTTCAAGTATATATAAATCCTATCAAATACTATATATTTAAAACAATATATATCTGACCCAAAATAGTTCATAATGATGTATAATTCATGTATCAATAGATGTGATTAATATCACAATTACAACCACTATAAAAAATAATTGAATAACATAAGGTTATTTTGGATTCTTAAAATCAAATGTTTTGAATACTAAAGGTTGTGTTTAATTTAATTTTTTACCATAAAACATAACCTTATCTACATTTAGGTCTATAGGTGGTTACTAAGACCATATACAAGTCTAAATATATATTTGGTCACCCCTTTTAAAACATGCTAAAACTATCTCCCTTTTATTCATACCTTATGCCACTTATCAAGGTTAACAAACATTGTTTACTCAATAGTTTTAGATTTCTCGAGATGTTAATTTAGAGGATAAAATCTATGGGCTTGTTAGTGAGAGTGAAATCTCACCCACAAGTCCATATGGATAAATAAACATAGTGAAAACCTCAATAATCTAATGAAATTCTTGGCAATGGAGTAATAACTTATCACATATAACTATCTACTAAAATAGTCACATTATCCTTTGGTCAATTTTATGTGTCCTAAACACAATAACATCAAACATGAAAATATAACCATCTAAATAAAATAATGAATTAAATTTAAACTTACCTATCATTATCTATAATCTCTAAGCTACACAAGTTTCAAATTGGGTTTTTCATTCTTAATATAGGCATGTGATTCAATATATCCTACTATAAACCTATCAAGCAAGAAAACCCATAAAAATTCATTTATAAATTTCCTAAAAGTTAAATAATTTTCTAGAAAATATAAATAAAAAACTAGTAATTTACTTGAAATTTTCCCACTCAATAGCTTTTTTGTGTACCATTCATCAGTTCACATGTCTTCTCTATTTCACCATCTTTATTTTTTTAATTTTTATCTCACATAAGCCTAACTTGAATTATTTTCCTATTTGCTATATTATTTTTAATATAAAAATACATTAAAATTTATCTCCAAATAATACCACTAAATCTAGTCATTTATTTTATTTAAGGCTTGTCTCTATTTCCTTAACAAAACTAGGCTTCCACATTTGGTATAGTTTTTACACAGATAAGATGTACTCCAACAGAAGATATCAACAATCCAAAACCTATAATTTTTCCCCAATATTGAGTTTTTATTATAAATTAATGGAAAACCTTATTCATAATTATATTTTAACTTCTCAAATATATGTGTTACATAATTATACATTATCTATTGACCCATATATTAATCAAACTCTTTGATTAGTCATTGTTAACAGTTTTATAATGGACACCAAGTTATGCAATGCACACCACAATGTGGTTTAATGATATAATACCAAATAAGTTATTTTTGTGATTTTTTCCATTAATAAAAAAATTTAATGATAAATAAATATACCATTGTGTTTTAAGACCTTGTCTCTCGAAGTTATGACTAAGAAAGAAAGACTAGGATAAAAATTCATAAGTAAATATGAGTATGACTATGAAAATAGAACTATGATGCATAGTACATATGAATCACAAGAAATAAACATGAATATTTTATATCTGTGTGTGTGTGTGTGTGTGTGTGTGTGTGTGTGTGTGTGGGTGGGTGTGGTTTTCATGCTAGAATAGAACTCAACAAATATCCAAACAATGTTGAGTATGATTCTAATATGAGCACTTGAGTTTTATTTTTATACTTAGTATATATTATTTTTTAAATTATTTTTATGTTTATTTAATTTATTTATGACCTTATTTAGTTGTTTGGTCAGTTTTGGACACTTTCTAATGATTTCCTAAAAAATAGTTGGAACTATTAGTTAATTACCAATTCACTATAATTCATAGGTTGAGTAATTAGTTGAGTCTAAATTATTATCCACTCATTAATAAAGATGTGGGTTGAAATATATATATATATATATATATATATATATATATATATATATATATATATATACATACATATATATATATATATATATATATATAATTAAATTAAATTTTAATTGATTTTATATAATTATCTTGGTTGGTCCCTCTAGGTTGACTAGGATGTCTTTTTAGTTGCATGCTTGTCACTATTATTAAATAGGCTTCTTGTATGATGCCTAAATATTTATAGTAAGTTAAAATTAGTTTATTTTGTCTAATTTAAGTGTAATTAGTATATTTTTAGTTCACTTAGTGGTCTATAAATTTTTTATTATATTTTTACTTTTAGACTTACATTGAAAGTTTCCTTGTAACTAACTCAAGATAGTCTTGTTTATCTAATAAAGTTACAAAAAATAGAAGTGTGGTGCATTTATTTTAATTGAGAATCTTTTTTAATGTTTTATATTTGATGTTATAATGGGTATAAAATTATTTTATCTAGACCATAAATCATTTATTTTAAATTTTGAAGCTATTTGGTACCATTTTGATCAAAAATTTCACTTACAACACAGCTAGTTTGACAGCTAGTAATTTTGAGAAAATTTTGTTGATATATAGCTTCAATTTAGAGAAAAAATATATATTCACTCCATATTATAAATTAAAACATTAATTTTTTATTTTATCCACATTTAATCAAGGTTCAAAAGGTGTTTAAGCATAAAAGAATCCACTCAACAAGCAAAACCAAACATAATCATGCAACAAAAACCATAAGCATGGAATATATAAAGTAAAAGCACATATGATAGAAATAACCAAATATAGTATAGGTGTGTGAACATGTTATATTCATTATTTATTCCCAAAATTACCATGATATTCCATCATATCCTATATGATTCCCTTCCTTAAGATTCTACTACTAGGTAACAAACATAATATATAGCATCCACCTCAATCATAAAAAGTGGGTAGTTATTCAATTATGATCCTAAAACATAAAAATATAATATTATGAAAATAAAGTAACACATTAAATGAATTATTACTTTTATATGAAAATATAATCCATAAGTATTCACATCAACATATAATTGATAGCCACTAGAATGTTGAAACTTGGATTTAAAATAACAAGCATCTTAATTTAACTAATGAATACAATAATAAAAGAACAACAATTTTAATCTCTAATGGTAAAAGAAACTAACATATTCATATAATTTCTCACTAAGGTATATCATAATTTAACATCTAATGCCCTTGGAAAATTCATCATCCCGATGATGTTATTAAAATAATCAAAACTGAGTAATTTTTATAAGTTCATCATAATTTATCAATCAAATAAATGATTAAATAGCTTATGAACTCAATCATAATTATCCCAAGTGTCACTATCTAAAACATTGATCTTACTGGACCTTACATTGAGCCACTTCTCTATTTCTCAAGTCGAGATTATGTGTTTCAAGAATTTTTAGAGGGTTTATTGTTACCACTCCTAGATCTAGAATTTCTAAATAATTCCAATAAAATACATGTGAAGGATTGGACATGACTAGAATAATCTGAAAATATTTATTTTTTATCCTTTATTTAGTTTATATTTAATTCATAGTCTAATAAAAACTCAAGCTATCACCTTTGTGGACCATTTAAATTCAGTTGTGTAAAGATATACTTGAGTCTCAAATTATTAGTCTTGAATACCAAGGGTTTTCCCAACAGATAATGCCTCTAAACCTATAAAGTATGTAATATGGAAACCATTTCCAAATAATGTTGAGAATAGATGGCTTCATAAGGCTTCAATTTTATTATTTAATATGCTAATAATCACACTTTTATCAACAATACTCCACCTAAACCATCACCATAAGCATTTTTTACCATAAAAAATGGCCATTTAGATTTAGAACATGTCAACTAGTGAAAATGTAATCCTTATTTAAGATTTAAAAGACTTCCTCACATTTATCAGTCCAAAATAATCTTTGATTTCTATATTGAAAAAAGGTGATGGGGTTGGATATCTTGAAAAAAAAATGGGTATGAAATTCATGTAATACCTTGCTAAACCTAGAAAAATATGCACCTCATGAACATTTTTGGGAGTTATCCATTCTAGGATGGATTTTATCTTTGTTAGATCAACAAATATCCATTTAATAGAAATGATATACCCCAAATAATATACTTTATTTTGAAATAAATCACATTTTTATAAGTTTTATTAGATTTTATACTTTTTGTAGGCATTGCAACACCATTGCAAGTGTCATAATTTTTCCTCTTCATCCTTGGAATATATCAAAATATCATCTATGAAGTTAATAAAACAATTGTCTAAGTAATATATAAACACACTTTTTATAAGTTTCATGAATGTATCAGGGGTATTTTTTAGCCAAAAATATATATCTATCAATTCATAATGTCTATACATCATCTTGAAAGCAGTTTTAAGAATATCTTCCTCCTTGATCTTCAACTAATGATACCCTAGCCTAATGTCAATTTTTAAAAATATTCTTCCATATCAAATTTGGTCAAACATATCACCAATATGGGGTAAATAATACCTATTATTTATGTTTACCTTGGTCAACATTATCTAATACATGGACATATTAGGATCCCCATCCTTCTTAACAAAAACTATTGGTTATCCCCACGATAAAACACTAGGATAGATTAGTACTTTGGATAACATCTCATGGATTATTTAGGATTCCTTGGATTGACTATCAAATATTGGGATGATATCAATTATGAAGTCAAATTCCATTTTGGGAGGTGATCCAGTTATATCTTTTGGAAACACATCCTGAAATTCATGAAAAATGGGGTATCATATATGGTAGGATTTTCATATTCTCATACCTTATGTATTTTAACCATAAAAACTTTATGTCCCTTTTATTAAAATTTTCTTAACTTGATGGCTAATATTTTCCTAAACATGAGTTCCTTTTTATCACCCTAAAATTGAGTTTTATTTACTTTAAACAGTCCACTTTATTTGTAAATAAATATACCTTGGCCTTGAGCTTAAAAGGTGATTTAATCCTAATATCACATCATATGATCTTAGTGGAGTAAAAAATAAGTAAATTATGATGGTAAAATTGAGTGAATTTACCTATTCTTTTATGAGGTATTTATCTACTTAGATCCTAGATTGATTTCCATACAACATAGTCCATGCATTTTCTATATTCCCAAAATTTTAAGGATGTTTATTAAGTAATTGAGGAGAAATGAAAAAAATAGTATATTAAATATCTATGAAAATATAAATAGAATGTCTAAATAAAGTACCTGATACCTCTATTGGTGAAATATAAAAATTAACTTGATGATTGTGAACTACTACATGGATCCACTATTGAAATTTTCCCTAGTGATAAGATTAATAAGAAGGATTATTTTATTTACTCCCATTTTTACACTAAGGGTATTATTTTTCACTATTATCTCCACAATTAAAACATCCCCTTAGTGTTCCTTTTCTTTCAAGTGGGTTGCCTCCTCTATTTCTATCTCTGAAGCCATTTCCTATTTTTCTTGCCCTTGAATTGTTTTTGTAAGATTGTTATTATTAAATATATTTTTAGAATCCATAATTCACTTAAAATTATTATTTTTAAATAAGTAATTGATCTACTAAACTTCTTCTGATATTAATCTCTTATCTCAATAACATATTTAATCTTTTTTTCCTACTTGACGACTTTATCAAAGACTTGATCCATGGAGCTTGGTCCCTGGACATCCCATTCATTGTTAGGAATATATAACATAGATAAATATTAATTAAATAAATAAAAAATTAAATTTATTTAAAACAAAACACAAGATAGACATAAATTTAATGCGGTTCACCCAATATCGGCTACATCCACACAGAAATAACCAATTTTTCTTTTTATTTAGTCCAATAAAATGAAAGGATAAAAAATAAAATACATCCAATTAAATGTCATATTCACTCACATAAATTATTTATATATATTTAAAATTACCTCATATCAAATTAGGGTTAAATATTAGGACAAAAATTCAAAAACATAATTTCTATCGTTAGATCTACAACCTAATAGTTAATGGTTTAGATTTACTACAAAATTACAATATTTTACAATGCATTTTTAAAAAATATTTATCCTTTAGGTATTTTATATTTAATTAATAGTACAAAAAAAACTCAATCCATCACCATTTTATATCATTTAAATTAGTTGTGTGAAGATATACTTGAGTCATAGATTATTAGTCTTGATTACCAAGGGTTTTCCCAATAGATAATGACTCTAAACATGTAAAGCATGCAATATGGAAACCATTTCCAAATAATTTTGAGAATAATTGGATTCATAAGGATTCAATTTTATTTATTAATATGCCAATAATGAGTTTTTTAATCAATAATACTTCACCTAAACCATCCCCATAATCATTTGTTAACAAAAAAAATGGCCATTTAGATCTAAAACGTGTAAACTAGTGAAAATGTAAGCCATGTTATAGGATTTCAAAGAATTACTCACATTTATCACTCTAAAATAATATTTTATTTTTATATTTAAAAGATGTTATGGGGTTAGATATCTTGAAAAAAATGGGTATGAAATTCATTTAATACCTTGGTAAACCTAGAAAACTATGCACCTCATGAAGATTTTTGGGAGTTAGCCATTTTAAGATGGATTTTATCTTTTTTGGACCAACAAATATCCATTTAATATAAATGATATGATTCATAAATTATATATTATTTTTAAATAAATCACATTTTGATAACTTTTCTTAGAGCTTATACTTTTATAAGCATTTTAATACCAATGGTATGTGTCATAATTTCTCCTCTTCATCCTTGGAATACATCAAAATATCATCTCTAAAGTTAATAAAAAACTTATCTAAGTAATATTTGAACAAACTCTTCATAAGTTTCATGAATGTATCAGGTGTATTTTTTAGCCTAAAATATATATCTTTGAATTCATAATGTCTATACCTCATCTTAAAAGTAGTTTTAGGAATATCTTCTTCCTTGATCTTCAACTTATGATACCTTAACCTGAGGTCAATTTTTCAAAATATCATCACCTATAAAATTTGGTATGAAATATAATAAATATGGGGTAAATTATACCTATTATTTATGGTTAACTTGGTCAAAATTTATGTACATACAATAATCCCTCTCCTTTTTAACAAAATTTATATATTCTCTGCATGATAAAATACTAGGTCAAACTAGTACTTTAGATAACATCTATTGGATTTTCAATTTCAACTCTACCAGTTATATCTTTTTAATTATTTATAATACCTTGGATTGAGTATCATATCTTGGGATGATATCAATTATGAAGTCAAATTCCATTTTCGAAGGTGATCTAGTTATATCTTCTGGAAACACATCTTGAATATCTTGAAAAATGGGGTATCATAGATGGTAAGCTCTTTATATTCTCCTAAATCATCTATATTAACCATAAAAACTTGATTTCCCTTATATTTAAATTTTCTTAACTTGATGGCTAATATTTTCCTAAACATGTGTTCCTTTTTATCACCTTGAATTTGAGTTTTATTTCCAAAATCATCTAAACACTGCACTTTATTTGTAATTTAATATACCTTTTCCTTGTGCTTAATAAATGAAATAAATAATAATATCTAATCATATGATCTTAGTGGATTATAAAAAAATTATAGTACCATGGTAAAACTTGGTAAATTTACGTATGCTTTTATGAGGCATTTATCTACTTGGACCCTAGACTGATTTCCATACTGCATAGTCCATGCATTTTCTATATGCACAAAATTTTAATGATGTTTATTAATTAATTAATGAGAAATGTAAAAAAATAGTAGATTAAATTTCTATAAAAATAAAAATAGAATGTCTAAACAAAGTACCTAATACCTCTATTGGTGAAATATAAAAATTAGCTTGACGATTGTCAATTGCTGCATGGATCCACTATTAGAATGTTCTCTATTGAGAATATTAAGAGGAAGGATTATTTAATTTACTCCCATATTTCCACTAAGGTTAGTATTTTTCATAATTATCTCCATAAATAAAACATTCCCTTAATGTTCCTTTTCTTTTAAGTGGATTGCCTCCTCTCTTTCTATCTCTAAAGCCATTTCCTATCTTTCTTTCCTTTGAATTATTTTTAAACCTAAGATGTATGTTATTAAATATATTTTTGTAATCCCTAATTAACTTCCAATTATCATTTTTAAAATAAGGCTTTGGGCCATGAACTTCTTTTGATATCAATATCTTACCTTAGTAAGAGAGTTAAGCTTTTATTCCTAGTTGATGAATTTCTTGAGGATTTGATCCATGGAGCTTGATCCATAGAAATCCCATTCATTTTTAGGAATATATAAAATAGAATAACATTAATTAAATAAATATATAATTAAAATTTATAAAACACAACACAAGATAGATACAGATTCAAAGTGGTTCACCCAATATAGGCTATGTCCACACAGAAACAACCGATTCTTCTCTTTATTCAGTCTAACAAAATGAAGGGATAAAACTTAAACTACATCCACTAAAATATTCTCTTCACTCACATACATTATTATTCCATGATTAAAATTACCTCATATCAAAGGAGGATTACATATTAGGGCAAAAATGCACAAACATAATTTCTACCATTAAATCAGTAACCTAATATTAAACGGTCCAAATTTAATATGAAATTAAAATATTTTAAAATGATTTTTTAACAATATTTGTCCTTTATTTAATTTATATTTTATTAATAGTCTAATAAAAACATAATACATCACCTTTTTCAACCAAAAAAATATAGTTGTGTGAAGATATACTTGAGTCCCAGATTATTAGTCTTGAGTACCAAGGGTTTTCCCAATAGATAATGCCTCTAAGATTATAAAGCATGCAATATGGAAACCATTTACAAATAATGTTGAGAATAATTGGATTCACAAGGTTTTAATTTTATTTATTAATATTCTATTAATTATTTTTTTCTCAATAATACTCCACCTAGACCATCTCCATAAGCATTTGTTACCATAAAAATGGCCATTTAGATCTAGAACACGTAAACTAGTGCAAATGTAAGCCTTTTTTTAGGATTTCAAATACTTCCTCACATTTATCACTCCTTAATAATATTTTATTTGTATACTTAAAAAAGGGTATGGGGTTAGATATTTTGAAAAAAATGGGTATGAAATTCATGTGATACCTTGGTAAACTTAGAAAACTATGGACCTCATGAACATTTTTGGGAGTTAGCCATTCTAGGATGGATTTTATCATTTTTGGATCAAAAAATGCCCATTTAATACAAATTATATGCCCCAAATTTTATACCTTATTTTTAAATTAATCACATTTTGATAACTTTTATTATAGCTTATACTTTTGTAGGCATTGCAATACCAACAATGAGTGTCATAATTTCTCCTCTTCATCCTTGGAATATATCAAAATATAATATATAAAGTTAATAAAACACTTTATTAAGTAATATCTAAACACAATTTTCATAAGTTTCATGAATGTATTAGGTGATTTTTTAATCCAAAAATATATATATCTATGAATTCATAATGTTTATATCTCGTCTTGAAAGTAGTTTTAAGAATATCTTACTCGTTTATCTTCAACTAATGATAAACTAGCATAAGGTCAATTTTTCAAAATATCATTGCATATGAAATTTGGTCTAAAATATCATCAATATGAGGTAAATGATACCTATTAGTTTTCATTTCCTTGGTCAACATTATGTAATCTATGTACATACAAGGATACCCATCATTCTGAACAAAAACTATTGGTTTTCTTGATGGTAAAACAATTGGTCAAATTAGTACTTTGGATAAGATGTCCTAGATTTTGGATTTCAAATCTACCAATTCTATTTTTTTTTCCATCATTTATGGTGATTTGGATTGATAATCAGATCTTGGGATGATATCAATTATGAATTCAATTTCCATCTTGGGAGGTGATCCAGTTATATCTTTGGGAAACACATCCTGAAAATCATGAAAAATTGGGTATCATATATGGTAGGCTCTTTATATTCTCCTAACTCATATATTTTAACCATAAAAACTTTATTTACCTTCTATTTATCTTTTCTTGACTTGATGGCTAAGATTTTCCTAAACACGAGTTCCTTTTTATCACCCTAAATTTGAGTTTTATTTCCAAAATCATCAAAACACTCCACTTTATTTGTAAATAAATATACCTTTTCCTTATGCTTAAAAAGTGAATTCAATATAAAATAAAATCATATGATATTAGTGGAGTATAAAATAATTATAGTACCATGTTCAAATTAGGTTAATTTACCTATGCTTCTATGAGGCATTTATCTACTTGGACCCTAGACTAATTTCTATACTACATAGTCCATGAATTTTATATAAGCCCAAATTTTTAAGGATGTTTATTAAGTAATTGAGGAGAAATGAAAAAATAAGTATATTAAATATCTATAAAAATATAAATATAATGTCTAAACAAAGTACCTAATACCTCTATTGGTGAAATATAAAAATTAGCTTGACGTTGTCAACTATTTCATGGATTAACTATTGGAATGTTCCCTATTAAGAATATTAAGAAGAAGGATTATTTTATGTACTCCAATTTTTAAACTAAGGGTATTATTTTTTATAATTATCTCCATAATTAAAACATCCCCTTAGTGTTCATTTTATTTTAGGTGGATTGCATCATCTATTTCTATCTTTGAAGCCATTTCTTATTTCTCTTGCCCTTGAATTATTTTTGAACCTAAGATTATTTTTATTAAATATATTTTTTGAATCCCCAATGCACTTCCAATTATTATTTTTGAAATAAGGATTTGACCACTGAACTTATTTTGATATCCATCTCTTACCTCACTAAGAGATTTAAGATTGTATCCCTGCTTGATGACTTTCTTAAAGACTTGATCCATTGAGCTTTGTCCCTACACATCCCATTCATTTTTAGGAATATGAAACATAGATAAATATTAATAAAAAAAATATGGAACTAAAATTTAGAAAACATAATATAATATAGATGTATATTTAATGTGGTTCACCCAATATGGGTTACGTCCGCACAAAAATAACCAATTCTTCTCTTTATTCAATTCAACAAAATGAAGGGATAAAACCTAAAAAACATCCATTGCATATAATATTCACTCACATAAATTATGCCTCCATGATTAAAATTTCCTCATATCAAATTAGGGTTACATATTAGCAAAAAAATGCATAAACATAATTTCTACCATTAGATCAATAATCTAATAGTGAATAGTCTAGATTTACTATGAAAATATAATATTTTGCAATAGATTTTTAAAAATATTTATCATGTATGTAGTTGATATTTAATTAATAGTCTAATAAAAACTCAATCCATCACCTTTTTTGACCATTTAAATTTAGTTTTGTGAAGATATACTTGAGTCCTAGATTATTAGTCTTGACTACCATGGGTTTTCCCAACAGATAATGACTCCAAACATGTAAAGTATGAAATATGCAATCCATTTACAAATAATTTTGAGAAAAATTGGATTCATAAGGCTTAAATTTTATTCATTAATATGCCAATAATGATTTATTTATCAATAATACCCCACCTAAACCATCCCCATAAGCATTTGTTACTACAAAAAATGGCCATTTAGATTTAGAACACATAAACTAGTGCAAATGTAAGAATTTTTTTAGGATTTCAAAGAATTATTAACATTTATCACTCCAAATAATATTTTATTTTTATATTACAAAGAGGTGATGGGGTTAGATATCTTGAAATAAGATGTGTATGAAATTCATGTAATACCTCGGTAAACCTAGAAAACTATGAACCTCATGAACATTTTTGGGAGTTGGCCATTATAGGATGGATTTTATCTTTATTGGATCAAAAAATATCCATTTAATATAAATTATATGCCACAAATATTATACCTTATTCTAAAAAAAATCACATATTGATAACTTTTATTAGAGCTTATACTTCTACAGGCATTGCAATACCAATGATAAGTTTCATAATTTCTCCTCTTCATCCTTGGAATATATCAAAATATCATCTATGAAGTTAATAAAAAACTTATCTAAGTAATATATTAACATCAATATGTATGGAAAAAGGTTTAGAATCATAAACTTATTCTAAAAATTAACATGTTTTGGTGGGTTGTTGCTCATAACAAAATCCTTACTCAGGATAACCTTCAAAAGAGAGGGTTTACTTTGGTTAATAGATGTTTCCTATGTGGTTCAAAAGTAGAATTAGTTTCACACCTCTTTATCCACTATGAGTTTGCCTGGGAATTATGGGGCACAATACTTAACAACTTTGGTATTGAATGGGTCTGCAATTCTGAACATAAAGAAGTAATTCTCAATTGGAACCCAACCTTCACACATCCCTAGCTTATGGAATTATTGAAGCAAGCTCTGCCATGTTTGATTTAGACTTTATGGAAAGAGCGCAATCACAAAAATTTTAGGGACACTGCTAGAAATGCTTCTCAGGTGTTTAACTCCTTTGCTAAGACCATTATGGAAAGTGTTACAACAGCTCGTATTCATGTTGTGGAGAAACCCCTATCTCAAATTGAAATCCAAATTGCAGCCAAATGGAAGGTTTTAAACTAGATCCCTAGGTATAATAACTCCAAATTAATACAGAGACTTAATACTAAATGGATACCCCCTTAAACCTAATTGGATGAATCTCAACTTTGATGGGGCATCTAAGTTGGATGGTAAAGCTAGTGGAGGAGGAATTATAAGGAATGATAAAGGATGGATGTCTACTATCTATGCTGGAGGAATTGGATGCTAGAGTAACAACTATGCTAAAGCAATGGCTTTACTATGGGGATTAAAGTTAGCTATATCCCTAGGAATAAGGAACACGAATATACAAGGAGACTCTAAGATGGTCATAAATGCCGTTAATAAAGCTTCAAATGTGGGAATCAAGCTAAAAGACATCATTCCTGATATCTAATTTTTTTTACACAAGTTTTCTAAAGTTGATATTTCCCATACCTATAGAGAAGGCAATAGGGTCACTGATTCTTGTGCTAACCTTTGGCAACAATTTTTAGGTTGGAGAGTGTGGTGAAAAGGTGTTCATATTCCCTTAAACATTAGGGAGATCATTTAAAAGGAGATGACTTGTCAGGAATGAGGCATATTGATGACCTTGAAAAGACCCCTATTGATACCCCTAGCTCCTTTGTGAGAAAGAAGGGCAAGAAGAAAAAGTTTGATGAAGAGGAAGAAAATATTAAAGAGACTACGTAAGGGACCCACAAGAATCTGAGCAAGGCCATGGGAGGCCAAGGTGGCAAATCTCACAAGCCTTCCAAAATTAATAAGGAAGAATTCCCCTCTGGAGTGTGAAGGTCAGGGCAGTCTACTGGTAAACTAGCCCCAAAGCCTAGACTGATTGATTATTCAAAAAGTGCTTTAGAAGAAGCAACCCAAGAGGAAGAGTCTGAGGACCTGGAAATCTAAGAAATTTCAAAGGACATTTGAGGGAAGCAGGCTACTAGGGATTTTGAGGTTATTGAGGAGCAGGGTGCTGACACTATGGGAACTACTGAAAATAAGGGGAAATGTATTCGAGGAATATGGTGAGGGCACTGAGAATGAGACTGATTGGAAAACTAAAATTGGGGCCCTCAAGGACTGCATTCAAAATTTGGAGAAGGTCTTCACCAAAAGGCTTCGTAATATAATTCTATTGAACATGTCTATGCTAGAAGTGGTGGGTAATACTGGGTATGCTGACAATGTAGAGAATGAGAAACTCAATGATCTTATCAAATCAATAGTTATGTAAGGGGAGACCTCTCTGACTTTGGTCTTCCCATGGCTTGTGTTTTGTTTTTGTCTGTTGTTCTTGGCTGTGCCATCATCTCTCTAAAGGCATTTTTGTTTGTTTGCCTTCTTATCTTTTTTGATTGTATAGGGTTTGGCCCCTGGTTTACTGCCTTAATTTATCAAGAACATAATTTTCATAAATTTCACAAATTTATTAGGTGAATTTGTAATCCAAAAATATACATCTATGAATTCATAATGTTTATACCTCATCACAAAAGTAGTTTTAGGAATATTTTCCTCTTTGATCTTCAACTAATGGTACCCTAGCCTAAGTTCAATTTTTCAAAATATCATTGAATATCAAATTAAATATAAA